>JAOXJP010244926.1:0-22722 GCA_025762735.1 Platanus orientalis | reverse complement strand
CCTAAACAAAGCGGAATGGCGGAACAGGATTCGTGTAGCTGACCCCAAATAGTTGGGATAAGGCTGTTTGTTGTTGTATTTCATTCCAATCCAATAAAAAAGATTCAAATCTAATAGTTTTTATATAAGGACTTTTATAGTCTGATTATAAGATTTAAGTTATCTACAAAAAATCTTATGTATGGTAAAATCTAAGGTATGGTTGGGCATACTAATAACAAATGGTTTGAATATTGATTTATATGTCATGATTCTTTGTTACTTACATAGTATAGTGTTCCAAGTTTTTTTGTTCTTTTTTAAGTTTATTCACTTTATTGTATTGTAGTTGAAATTACTGATTATAACTTATTTCCTTTATTATTGTTTTTTGCTTCTCACTTCCCAAGGATTTATTGAGCCTCGCTTCCTGCTTCTCGCTTTCACATTTCTCCCCGTTTTCACTTCTCGCTTTGGTAAATATGTGCAGGACAGCCTAGGTGTGGATGCTAACCTATGGGTTATGGGCCAGCAAAAGACTAGGACAGATTCAAGCTTAGAATTTTATCAAACAAGTGGTAGGCATAAGCAATACTAGTAATACCACAAACAATATAAAAGCCTAAACTCAAATAATAGCACTTAGCAATAGGTCTTCTGATGTATAGGTTATAACAGCAAATTATAAAGATATCCAGCAGCACTCGAATCTTAAAAACCCCAAGAGTTTTAATTGCAAATCCATCAAGCAGTAGGTATAGAGCAAAGAAAACAAACAAGTGTAAAAATTGCAAACAGATAGGTATCTAGGATGGCTAAAGGGATTCACCACTGAAAGAATAAATTTGGTACTTGTTTTTTTTTTTTTTTTGAAAGATAATAAGCAATTATTAAAGGGGGAAAAAAAAAACAGGCAAGCAACTACAAAGGAATCACCAAGAAGGTGAAAGACAAAAGAAAGACAAGCAGAACAAAACAGCAACAGGAAGAAAAAACAAGAGCAAACAACACACACAATGCCACAAGAAGGCTAAAACCACCCCTCCCAAAAATCAACTCACTGAAATCCAGCAAAATAATCCACTCCCCCAAAAGTTCATGAACCCTAAGGCAAGAATGATCACCCAAAGCCCAACACCATCAAAAATGCGACAATTCATCTCCTTCCACACAATCCAATAGATAGCCCTCGGAAGGAAACACCAAATGACATCAGCAATGCCCCTATTCCGAAGCTTCCCTAGTCAGAGAAGAGCTCACTTACTGACCTAGGGAAGACGCAAGCAAAATTCGGATGAGAGAGGAAAAAAATCCAAATAGCCCAAATTCACTGACAGTGGAGAAAGAGGTGATCCATCAACTCTTCGTCCCAAGTACAAAGACTGCATCTATTGGCCAAATTCTAGCCTTTGCTTTTCAGATGATTGAGAGTAAGAATTTTGTCCAGAACAACAGTCCAAACAAAGAAGTTAACCTTAGAGGGAATACTTGGGTTCCAAATATACCAAAACCATTGACCTGACGACGCAGGCCCCATCAATTCCCCATAGAATGATTTAGTGGAGAAGCGGTTGTTAGAATCCAACCTCCAAATCTTCATGTCCCCTTCCCCAGGAACCAACCTACAACACTCCAACTGAATTAATAGACTAAGCCATTCCTCACACTCCCAATCATTAAGGTACCTCCGAAGGGTGGGACACCAAGCCCCACCCTCACTCTCCTCAAAATTATCCACTACACAACCGAGGGGATCAGAGACCATAAAAAATATTGGGAAAGTCCCGCTTAAGCAAGGTTAGAGGCACACCAAGGGTCCTCCAAAAAATGAATAGACTCCCCCAAACCCACCGCAAAACCAGTAAATATCCTAAATTGATCCTTAATATGGGTAATAGACTTCCACAGTCCAACCCCATGCGAGCCTCTAACCTCCCTAAGATCCCAGACTGAGTCCTCATAAGACCGAGTCCTCCTCATATTTCGCCACAATCATTCTCCTCCATGAACTCTCTTACTCCTCCCCAAATCTCCCAATCCATTACTCCAACAACACTTGATTATGAAACTTAATCTTTCTAATCCCAAGACCCCCCCTTGGAAGGGAAGACAAACCTCCTTCCACTCAACCCAATGGAATTTACGATTATCTTTCGCATCATTCCAAAGAAAATTCCTAAAACAAGCCTCAATTTCGTTGGCCATTGACATAGGGATCTTGAGGATCGAAAGGTGATAGTTAGGGATATACTTGCAAGGGCACTCTTAATCAAGGTGAGTCCACACCTTTTAGAAAAAAGAAGGGCCTTCCAAGAATCTAACCTTTTGGAAACAAGGACAAGAATCGGATTCCAAACTGCCTTAGATTAAACCAAGGCCCCAACGGGAGGCCCAAATAGGATGAAGGCCACGAACTCACTTTGCATCTCAAAATAGCAGCCAACGAGTTAATATCCTCCACCTCACCCACCTGAAAATTTTTACTTTTGGCCAAATTGATACTGAGGCCCAACACCACCTCATAATACATCTTAGATACCCCACTTGTCTAATATCCACAACACAAAAAATAATAGAATCATCAACATATTGCAAATGAGAAATCGAAATATAACCATTCCCCACCAGAAATCCACACAAAAAACCATTCTCAGCTTTCCTAATTATCCTACTAAGACCCTCCATAATCATAACAAAGAGGTACAGCAAAAGCGAGTCACCTTGTTTTTTACCATGAATACCTACCTCAAAGAAAAATATTTGAGGTGGACTCCAAAGATGTCATCAATATTTTCATTGGATTCAAGGAACCGCATGTTTACAAAGATAAGAAAATCTTGAAACTATTAAATTGCATTGAAGATTATTAATTTTCCTTTATGGATCGCGAAGGCAATCTATTTGCTAACTTTTAACACATGAAGTAAGAAAAACGATAAAGAAGAAGAAGAAAGTACTCGAGTTGCAACCTGTCACTACAAAACAGGGGTCCTTGGCCACTCACCAAGATATCAAACCCTAGGAATCTCTCTACTAGGGAAACCAATCCAAGTTGCCACGAGACATAAGAACAAAAATTATATTTGATCAATCAATTACAATAGAGTTTAGGTTTTTAAATAATTAACGTCATATCCTAAATATACAGTCTTGACATAAATACCCCAAAATAATAAATTAAAACCCCTATGTCCTATTCCGTGACTTGCAGATATCCCCCTTAGTATTTTTTTGTCATAATTTTTGCAAATCATATTTGATTTGCAAATTATTGGTCTCGTTATAAAGGTAATTGAATAACCTTTCTAATGACACCAAATCAAGCCAAAAAGGTAAGTTTTGACCTTAGAAAACTAAAGCTAAAAGTGATGGGATTACAACTCACAATAAATAAATAACTAGAAAAACATAAACTAAAGCCCTAAAATCAGCACAAATAAAGCTCCATGCGTTGTCCACCCAAGTCCTCCTAAACTACACTCGTATGGGTCCCACCTAGGCACATGTGGGCCCCACAAGAACTTTGGCATCGACATCTGCATCAAATCCCTTTCTTGAAAACCTCCACATGGCAAATAATACCTTTCCACAAACTCCGTCCATAGGATGGATGGACTTCATTGGGATGCCACACGTCACTAATATCGTACTTTGCCAGCACACTCTTCTAAAGCCAATCCTCATTTGAACTCACATGCTAAAGCCATTTGCAAAGGAGCATCATTTGAACTCATACGCTAAAGCCATTTGCAAAGGAGGGCTACGTTCATGTCTGCCAATTTGCAAAGACCCAAAGCCCCATTGGACTTTAAAGCATAGACAATGTACCATGCCACAAGATGCATTTTCGAGGTTTCTTCATGGCTCATTGAAGTTTCTCAATTTTTGAAACCACCACTTTGGGCATATTGAACAAGAACATGAAGTAAATCGAAATATTGGCCATTGCTACCTTTAAAAGAATCAACCTTGCCCCTTTGGAGAGATAATTTGCTTTTCATCCTGTCAACCTTCTTTGAACTCTTTCAGTAATAGGGTTTCACATATTCCCCTTTTTGTAAGACGTACCCAGAGGGAGACCAAGGTAATAAGTAGCAGGAAGAGAACTAGTCTTACACCCCAAATCAATAGCCAACACATCAAGGTTTAGGAGATCACCTATTGCAATCAAAGCAGTCTTTCCAAAATTAACCTTTAACCCTGTCACTCCTTTGAAACATCTCAAAATACACCATAAGAGCTTGATTTGTCTTTAGAAATTTGCACAAAGAATTAAAGTATCATCAGGGAACTAAAGGTGAGAAACCGATAAATGGCTAACTCCAACCTGGAAACCCACAAACCAATGTCATGCATAACACCCAACGCTTCAACCACCACAAGGAAAAACAAAGGGGAGATAGGTCTCCTTATCACAGACCACAAGAGCAACCATAATAGTGAGCCAGAATCCCATTAAGCAAAACAAAGAATGAAGTTAAATCCACACATTAACTAAAAAGCCACAAACGCAAATTGAAGGTGTGGCACTTATCAATGCCCGAGATACACATAAAGGGATCAAATGTACCACTTGAGAAAACACCTTGAATCCGCAATAGGTGTAATTTCAAATAAAGGATGGGGTGCTTCCCTATATCCTTTAAAGTGTCCCCTTGATTTAAAAGTTGAAAAAAAAAATACGTATATGGGGTATATACAAATAGGGGCTTCTACCCACTAATCTAGATTCATCCTTGTATTTTTTGGTTAACTTTATAAGAACTAAGCCTTCAAATTTTGCTCCATTTATCTTATCCAGAAACAATGTGCATTGTGGATAAAGGAAACCCCAAGCTCACTTGTACAAGCCTTTATCATGAGGGGCACACAACACTGCCAAGTCTCCGTGGACCATCAACAAAATGTTTTATCAAGCAACCAAGCACCACCTTAACACCTTCACTCTCAACAAATTGTATGAAATATTACTTCCAATTCGAGTATTGTCTTCCATAGACTCCAAGCACAACAAATATCACCAACCAAATTATGAGAATTGGCGTTGTATTAAAATTTTTTGTCATGTATGGTTGCTTAAGAAAAATTTCGTTCGGTTTATATAACAATCATCAGAACTGAATCATCATGAAGTTTCCCATTGATGTAGAGTATTACGGCAATGAAGCATTTCTTTAATGTCTAATACCAAATTTTACTTCATTTTTCACTCTTTAATTGTCTACTTGTTTTCTACACATTTCAGTCCCATAAGCATTAGAAAAAAAGAAAATTCCTTATATACAACAAGTACAACAAACAGCTTTATCACAATTATTTGGGATCATCTACACGAATCTTGTTCCGCTATTCCACTCTATTTATATCTGCCATTAAATTATAAGCTTCCATGTATCTCCTTCCTACTTCAACCTAGGTCAATTGTGGCCTTCCACTTGTCCTGTTAGCCCCTTCAACTTGCATTGTCTCACTCCTTCTAATTGGCGCAGTCATTGGTGTTTGTTGCACATGACCAAACCATCTCAGTCGACATTCCCTCATTTTATCACCTATTGGTGCTACACCTAAGCTCCATGTCTCTCCTTCCTACTTCAACCTAGGTCAATTGTGGCCTTCTAGCCCCTTTAACTTGCATTGTCTCACTCCTTCTCACTAGCGCAGTCATTGGTCTTTGTTGCACATGATCAAGCCATCTCAGTCGACATTCCCCCATTTAATCACCTATTGGTGCTACACCTAAGCTCCATGTCTCTCCTTCCTACTTCAACCTAGGTCAATTGTGGCCTTCCTCTTGTCCTTCTAGCCCCTTCAACTTGCATTGTCTCATTCCTTCTCACTAGTGCAGTCATTGGTCTTTGTTGCACATGGCCAAACCATCTCAATTGACATTCCCTCATTTTATCACCTATTGGTGCTACACCTAAGCTCCCATGCATGGGTTCATTCATAATTCTGTCTTTTCTAGTCTTGCCACTCATTCATATCAACATCCGCATTTCAGCCACATTCATTTTATGTATGTGTTGTTTGTTGGCTGCCCAACATTCTACACCATAAAGCATGGCTGGTCTTATAGATGTCTTATAAAATTCTCCCTTCAATTTAAGTGGTATTCGTTTATCACACAACATTCTGCCCAACATTTGAAAGAAAAGTTGAAAATTTTATCATATTCTTTTAGAAAGCCTTGGGTTGAGAAACAAAGAGCTGTATACAATTTTAAAAAAAAAAAAAAAAAGCATGCTTATGTCTTTACAAAAGATCATAGAAGATTTGTACCTGCAAGGGATTCTTTCAAGCATAAACATCAGTTATGCAATTCGGAGTACGGCAAAAATTTCTGAAGCTACAGAGCCACAAATTAAATAGCTTAAGATGTAACTACTAATTTCATCCATATGAATTTAGAGAAACCCCTTTTGGTCTATTCTAGTACATAAAGGTTTCCACATTCATGTCCAATTGCAATTTAATCTTTGTCAATTATTCAAAGTATTTAGTGTTGCCAACATGCACATCAGGCCATAAAAAAAGTGGACTTTGTTCACATGATTTAAAGTAATTTTAACTTCTTCTTTTTTATGAATAACAAAAATTTTATTGCAAACAAAAAGGAAGCATGAATAAGCAATATACAGGCAAACATAGTACAGAACCTATATAGGCATTAAACTACTCTAACCAACTACCAAACCGGTATACAATTCCCTTTAAAACACTCAGGCAGCCCTACCCCCATTTACAAGCCTATCAGCTACATCATTTTGAGTTATTGGGACATGACTCACAGAGACACCAAATCCCTCAGTATGATTCTAATTTCACAACCATAATGAGCAAGATGCCATGACCCCTCGCATGATCCAAGGGTCCAACTAACAACCAACTTGGAATCCCCTTCCACCAAACTCCCTATGCTCCCCATAGCCTTCAGCTCCCACAAGCCGATCAATAAACCAAAGCACTCAGCCTTTGTCAAATCACAGAGTCTCAAGGGGCCACACACCACCTGAACCCCATTACTAATCTCATCTCAAACAATAAACAGCCACAGCCCGCCAGGCCCAGATTCCCCAGTAAAGATCCATCAAAATTAAGCTTCAATGCACCAGCTAGAGGTAGACTCCACACCTCAACTAGGATCAGCTCCCTAAAAATAGGGAAAGGCAAACTCTCCAATCTCTTATAGTATCATTCAACGAGACATCATTAAACTCCTTAGACACCACCAGCCAAGATCCCACTTCACAAAGGAAGGAGTCTCATTGCCAAGTTCACAAGCATTTTTTTCAAATTTGAATATCATCTACATGTTCAATGTGACAATCAAATGCAGATGTTAAAAATTGGACATGATATGAAGAAAATGAGAAGCAAGGAAGATAAATCACTTAATCCACGTTGTCATGTTAACCCTACAACATTCAAAACTTGAGGACGAATTTTTTTGGAACGGGGAAGAAATGACAAGGACTGAAGACACTTTAGTATGAAAACCAGAAAATTTGATTCTCGAGTTACTAGTAGAGTTCAAAGCAAGGTTTAAAATATTGTTATCGCGTCCCGTATCGTGGCTCAGGGAGATGGAAACGTCTTGTGTATTGCAGCTTATTGTGGGGAGATGGTGTGACGGTGAGAAACAGGCGGAAAGCTAATCAAATGACAGAATTTTGATATAAAACTTCAGGATTTGATAGAATAAACACTAATGCACACTTAGGAATCATTAAATATAGGAAACAACTATCTATGATAGTTGGGAGAACCATCACCCTCATGACATACATTGTCACCTATGGAATCTATGGAAACACTATTTGAGCCTTGGAATTTTTTAATGAAACTTTAGGAAATGTTATAATAAAGATCATTAAACACTTGTAAACCATTATACTTCATTACACACTTGGATATCAATAATTGAGAATCGGTACCCTCGTAACACACTGTTGTGCATGTCTAGAATCTTAAGTGTTAGAGGTTGATAAATAACACTACACATTGCACAATAAAACTACAAATCTATAGACATAAAACACAATTAATGATACAAATGTATAACTCAAACAATAATGTCATTCTTATTCATTGATAATGCAAAATATATACAATATGTTTCAAAATGTTCTACATGTTTGATGTAATTTTCTGATTTTTTTTAAATATAAATATATATATATATATATATAAATTTAAAAATACAAAAAACATAGTATAATTAAGAGAATATGTTCAAATATGCTTTTTGTATTTCTTCATACTTTTTGGCATTTTTCAGAATTTTTTAATTTTTTATTATTGAATAAATACAAAAAATATTTTATTTTTAGAAATCTACCAAATTGACATATTATGTGCAAAATAGGATGTAGTATATCATATAAAAAAATTAGACCAAACAATGCTCATTTGGTATATTTTTTGAATTTTCTAATTTTTTTATTTAAAAAAAAAGTTTATTTTCCAAAAATTATTTTTTTCCATGAATGTGTAGATCTATACCAAATGTATAACATAGAAAAAATCTACAAGGATTAGAACAAAAATAGAGAGATTACCGAAATTTTTGAAGAGATTTGGGGTTTTAACTTCAATCCTTCGATCCAGCTTAAATAAAGTTTTTCAATCCAAATGGCCTCGAGTAGAGTCTTAGATTTTGCTCAAGGAAGCTAAATCTACCAAGAAATTAAAAACAAAAAAAATTTGAGTTTTTGATTAAATTTTGAAGCTTGCGATAAGGGTTTCGGTTGCGAGACGCGATATACCCTTTCACGCATCTCTCAGCAATTTTAAGCAAAACTAGCTTGTGGATGGGACGAACATAATTTCAAGAGGCCATCTATCAGTTGCAGATTTCAAATCAAAACTATATATTATGTTGAAACCAGCAAGCCCACTCAAAGGCTTAGTTTGGCCATACGTACCATCACAAACTAGTTCGCACAAAATGCGCATGCACCAATCATGAACAGGACGGAAGCAGTATTAGTTGAAGCTATGGAGCACCCCTTCAAGTTTCAAATCGACATTGAGTTCCACATCCCATTACAAATACTCAAGATGTAGAGATAGATCCACGTATCGCGAGACACATGTGAGGCACACGATGCATCTTGCGATAAATGGGAACCCTCAGGGAGATTTCGAATACATATGCCATTTCGTCTCCCAGACCATGGTTTCAAAACTTGGCTGATTCCGAGTTGGATCGGCCTATCCAACTTGGAATCAGCTAGGACCGGTCCGATTCCAAGGGTCAAGTCGGGGTTTGTATTAACTCAGCCGATCCAACTCAGGAATCGGCTTAGAATTTATAAACTTTTTTTATTTTTTTCAAATTTTGAATTTCAACACATTTTTAAGGTTTTTTTTTTTTTTTTTTGGCACCAGATTAACCGAGTCAACTCAGAATTGGCCCGGATCGGCCAATCCCACTCAATCGGTCAGGACTGATTCCGAGTTTTTAAACCATGTCCCAGACCCATGATACCAATACATCTCACGCGAGATGGCCCGTCTCGTGCAAGATTTAAAACCATGGTTCCAAGTTAGTTCCAAAGAAGCATTTCTAGACCCAACTAATGCTGCCCTTTAATTCAAAGAGTAATTTTATGACATGGCTAGAGTAGCTTCTCTAAACTCCAAGTGTTTTATGACATTTTCAAATCTAGGATTTAGCCATGAGGCAAGGGGACATACGATGGGCGATGGATATGATGATCAATGCACCACCGAGGAAAACTATCCTTGCCTGGAGTTGGAGATAGGAAGATGTGGTGATTTAATGACATGTGCCTAGAGTAGCTACTCTAAATTCCAAGTGCTTTATGAGATTTAACCATGAGGCAAGCGAATATGTGATGGCGATGGATATGATGATCAACGCAACACCGAGGAAAACTATCCTTGCCTGAAGTTGGAGATAGGCAGATGTGGTGATGGGCTAGGCGCTAGGGCGAGGACAGAGAGGGAAACGCCAGAACTCTGAACCTATTGGGGGGCTAGTGGCAATTAGGCTCAATCTGAGTTGGGTCTAGGGCCAATCTTACGTCCTGAGGGTGGTGGGTCTGGAGTACCCAAAGGGGGGTTGGAGCTTGGGCAGGTGCTTTCCAAACTGAAGAACTCATTCTGTAGGACGATTGGAAAGGAGGTTAAAAGGCTTCATGATTGTGATCTAGCACTAGACTTAGTCTCGTTGGTTGAGGATGTAAGGCCTATGTCTGAAGTGTCAAGATGGGTTCTACAGAAGATTAAGGAGGTTAACGAAGTGGTGGGGCTCTCTTTCTAAGGGCTAGAAATGGAAGCTTGGGATCTTTTTGCTAAGTTAGAGAACATGGTTGCTAGGACCCATGCAAGACCTCGAAGGTGTGGAAAGGAACCGAGGAAATTGAAGAACCTGAGGTGGAGAGTATCTTATGACAAGGGGGAGGGGGAACTACACAGGGGGTCGGGGAGGAAGATCCGAGGGAACACAAATGGTTCTCAATGGATCTTCGCATTCTCTCTTGGAATGTGTGGGGCCTGGGAACCAAGGAGCGGACACGAATGGTGAAGGAGTTGGTAAAGAGCAGCGTTAAGGTGGTTCTTATTTAGGAATCAAAGCTGGAAGTGATTGATAGACAAGTAATAAGCTAGAACTGGATGGGTCTCTACCCCCTCAATTAAGGCAACAGGGGGAATTATAATTATGTGGGATATGGACCCAATTGAGGTGCATTCAAGGGTAGACAAATTCTTTACAACCCTTATGGCCTCAAGGAGGGGGGAATCCCTAAGATGGAGAGTTAATATTGTGTATGGCCTATCAGAGAAGGTTTATTGGATGAATTTCTAAAAGAGACACCTGGTTTAACTTCCAAGTAAGGTCAGCCTTGAGTAAACTGGACCAATTCTTAATCTCTATGAGTGAAATGACTTGTTTTCACCCGTTGAAACGTTGGCAATGGCAAGACTTGGATCGGACCATATTCCTATTGAAGTCAAGGAGGGGCTGTCAGACCAAGGCCAAAGACCTTCAGGTTTCAGGCTATGTGGTTGCTCCAGCCGGGGTTAACAAATAAAAGTCAAAGCAACCAGTTAAGGGCGTGGAACCAGGAGGTGTTCAATAAGATAAAAGTGTGGCAGGGGGCAATTATGTAAGATATCCAAAAGCTTGATGTTAAGGAAGAATCCAAGGATGAGAGGATGGCGAGGGGCATACTCAAGGAGGAATTTGAAAGGCTATTGATGGAAGAGGTGATGTGGCATCAAAAGGCAAGGATTCAGTGGTTAAAAAGAGACAGAAAAACAAAATTCTTCCACAAAATGGCTAGCTGCAGGCAGGGGATAAATGTTATAAATAGATTGAGGGTGGATAAAGGATGGGTGGAAAACAAGGTTAACATTAGAAAACATGTGAAAGATTACCATCACAACTTATATGCAGACGATTGGAGCATCAGACTTAAGGTGGAGGGCATTCAGTTTCCTTCTATATCAAAGGAGCAGGATGCGTAGTTAGAGAAACCGTTTGAGGAAAATGAAGTCAAGGCAGCTATTGGGAAGGTCTCTAGATGCCACATATGGCCTTTGGTCTCAATCTTACCCATGAATACTTACCAACCAACTTTAAACAGTCTACTTACCTATAAAGTTCAAGGTTGGCTCTTGAGGTGCTTTGAATTAGAGCTTGAGACATCTTTATAATTTCCATATTACAGTTTTAATGTCTATATTGTCCTTCCTCATCCAATCTTGTAGAGTGTGCCTTCTTAAGCTCTCCCGAACTTTGACTTGGACTAACATGACTCATTGTATACAAGTATAATTACAGACATGTAAAACGTAAAAGTTTAACCACTAATTATATCATGTACTTTACATTTGGAAAGGAATTGACAATCACAACATTTTACTTTTAACACTAATTAGTATCCTAGTTAACCATTAACCTATTTCTATTCAACAACTTGAATGAAGAATAAAAACCAAATCAAGTTCTAATCTAATTACTAATATACTTTCTTTGGAATCCATGTGGGACCCAAACACAACCATATTGCCAGCAAATAAAGATAGCTATGGACTAGCCAGCAATGGACTTAAAAACCCAAAGGAGACCCAAAGCCCACTAAGAAGCACATGTCTAAGCCCACAAGCAGCCCAATTGACTAAAATAACACTGTTATGCAGGCTTTTCTGACGAACTCCTAATGAAAAGAATATCATCACATGGTGTATGTTGTGTTCTGATTATATACTAAAGTAACAAGACGTCCAGTTAAAACCATGAAGAGGTGATTTTAAATCAAAAGGTTTTTCTGATAAGGCATACTAAAGAAAGAAAAAACTATTTGGTAGAGTGGATCAGTTTGCAGACTAAAGGAATTCGATGGCTTGGATATTATGCCCATTAAGTTAATGAACAAAGCCCTTTTTGAGAAATGATTATGATATTTTGGGCAAAAATCTGACAGATTGTTAAGAAAGGTCATTGATATGGTAGCTGCAATAAATTTTTAAGAAGGGTCATTAATAAAGTAGCTGCAACCAACGATGGAACAGCAGAAATCAATGGACCCCTCTAGGTTAGGTATATGGAAAGAGATCTCTCTAAGCTATATCCTAGATCTACCACAAACTAGATTTAAGAAGGGAAGGAGATCAATAGTAAGGTCCCGGTTCGATGTTTGGGGTGGTGACACTCCTCTCTCAAGATTCTTTAATGATCTTTCCAAAATGGAATCCAATAAGGAGGCGTTTGTTGAGGAATGTTTCGAAATAACTGCAAATAAGGTTTTTTGATCTCCGTACATCAGGAGACACTTCAACGACTGGAAGATTGCAAAGAGTGGACCGTTCCTATGTCGTATTGAAGATATTCATCCTTTCCTCACAAGAGGATTGCAGAGCCTAGGTGGGTAAGCCCCAATATATCTTATCCCATCCAAGTGGTCTTCTTCATGTAACCTGATTTTTAAACAAGATTCTCCCAATGGACCATCTTATGTCTGAGGGAATCCATCTTAGCTAATATGTGCTTAATGTGCCGTTCAGAAGAGAAGATAGTGGACCACTTGCTTCTTCATTGCACCATTGCAAACCTTATATAGTTCCATTTTCCAAATCTCTTAAGAACAAGTTAGTCCATGCACCTTTCACTACCCGTTCTCATTTGAGCCTAATTAGCCGGTGCTTTTGGTCTTAAGGGAAACATTCAATGAAAAATCCTTCCTTTTACAATGTGTTTGGAACTTTGGGTATTTGGAAAGAATGCAATGCAAAAAATTTGACAAAATAAATTGTAAGGCTTCTAAAGTGAGATCGGATTCAAGCATCTTTATTCTTTCAGACTTCAGTGGCTAAGCACTTTTAAGATACCCATTTTTAGGATTTCATTTTAATGTAAAAGCATCCTGCTTAGTACATGATGTATGCTTTTACAAAGCTCCCCTTGCTGTGCAGCAGTCTGCCTTCAAATACTTCCATTTCCTATGAAATAAAATCCTACTTAACCAAAAAAAAAAGAAGGATAAAACAAAATATGTTGAGTACAATTACATAAAAATAGAAGTAGAAACAATGTTTTAGTTCAGATTGATGAGATGACCAAGACACAGCCCAAAGTAACCATGTAAGTTATCTTGGTTCAATCATCCATAAAGAGGTATAGACTGATGTAGATATTGCCCAAGGAATTAAAGTAGAGTGGTGAAGTGGAGAAATGCTTTTGGAGTATGGAATCAAGTTTCAATTGATTTCAGTTTCAGCCAAAACATATCGGTATTAATGGGTGGGCACTGAAATGGAGTTTTAAATTCCTTCATATCAACAACATATGTCGGTGGTATCAACATGTATCAATGATATATGGGAAATTTTGTATAGAAAATGCCTAATTTTAAAGGTGTTAATAGGTTTTGGTATCGATGTGTATCAACAATGCCGAAGGGAAACTTACTGTCCCTTCTTAAAAACCAATTGATCTAAATTTTTTTCTTTACAAAAACTTAATTGGTTGCTATTATACACATATTGAAGGACTATCTTTGAGTCCATTTGAATCAAAAACTATGATTTGGTCTGGATGAAGGATCGAACACAGAATCCAATTTTCAAAGAAAACAAGAAGCCCAAACAATAACTCTTTTAGGCCTAGATTTTTATATGTTGCATGTTGCTGCCTGATCTAAACTTTCACGGAGTCAATTTTTTCGATAAACAAAATATTTTAATAAAAAAAATATAGATTAAACCAAATGCACATAATTTGATCTGATTATTTATATGTTATATAACCATACATGATCTACATAATGCTTTTTTAAGACATGATCTACATAATGCTGCAATCTTGTATTTCTCTAGGATAAAATATGTATTTATTTATTTATTTTAATAAAATAATAAAAACATCTATAATTATACAAATATAATAAATTGTAAAAAAATATAGTTAACAAGGCAGAACATAAGGAAACATATAGCATAAGTTTCTTTGCTTTCTCCCATGTTTTACTATATTTTTTAATAAAAATAAAAATAAAAATTGACAGAACCTAGGTGTGTAATGATGCCTATTTCTAACATTTCCTGAAGTTTCAACCAAAAATTCCAAGTTTTTCATAATGTTTACATAGTTTCCATAGGCAACAAAGTATGTCATGAGGGTATCAGTTTCCAACAACCAGCATAAATGTTTGTCTATTACATGTAATGATTCCTAGGTGAGGGTGTCAAAGAGCCAAGCTTTGCCCAATTCAGCTCAGGCTCACCACATGAAAGCAAAGCTCAGGCTCGTAAAAGTAGGTTTGGCTTGCCAGACAAACAGAAAAAAAATAACAATAAAAAAAATTAAGGCCCAATAGCCTTATTGACCCATTAGCCCAATTTTTCATTTCTGAGCATTACTATTTTCACATATATAATAAATATTATATATATACATATATATATATATATATATATATATATAGATTACTAAAAAATTAACCAAACCGAGCATCTAACCAGCCAAGCCAAGCTAGCTCAGCTCGTTGACAGCCTTATTCCTAGGTGCGTGATTGACACATACCATTAAATTGAAGAAATTTATAGAGTTAAAACTGCTGCCTTGTTGAGATGGATGAGTGGCAAAACTACAAAGGATGAAATCATATTTAAATCCATTCATGGGAGCTTTGGTGTAGCACCAATAAGTGATAAGATGAGAGAAAACCGACTAAGATTGTTCAGTCATATGCAACATAGACCAATGACTACACTAGTGAGGAGGAGTGAGATGGTACAAGTTGAGGTTGTCAAAAAGACACAGGAAAGTTAAAATTGACTTGGGTTGAGGTAATCAGAAAGGGCATGTGCTTGTGATTTAGCGGCACATAGGGGCCTAGATAAGGTGGAATGACCAAATAGGATTCTTGCAGCCAGTCAAGTAGTTGGGATAAGGCCCGCCATAGTTTATGAAGCAAAAAACTGGGCAATCAAGAAACATCACATAATGAGAATGAGTGCAGCATAAGAATGTTGCGATGAATGGGTGGCAAGACTACAAAAGGATAGAGTCAGAATAATTGGTCAACAAGATGCCAATTTCACACTCCAAATTTCCAAAACCTCTTCAATCAAACTTCCTAAAAAAAAACTCCAAAATAGATAATTCTTGTCACAAAGTGATACCCTCTCAATATAGTAGGCATAACTTCCGTAAATCCCATTGGACTTGCAAAATATTAGATTCATTGAAAAGTAACTAAATAACCTTTCAAATGACCAAAATCAAGTCATACAGATAAGTTTTGACCCTTAAAAATAACACCCACAGAAAAGTGACAAAAATCAAATTTTCACGTTCTTAAAAATTAAATAAAATTTATTCTTCTTGAAAATAAGTGAAGCCCCAAAAAACAAATAAAAATAGCAAAATCAAGCCCAGGACAAAATAAAACAGGCAATTAAATTCTGATCCCAACCAAAATTGTTAAGCTTAAAAATATCCAAAATACCCTGGATGGAAGAAGAAATCTCCTTTCTTGGGCCAGCTAGGACTGAATTTGATGGGCTTCAAATATGGACTTTTTAGGCCGACAAATTTGAATATAGGCTATTTCGTGTCCCACATCATATAGAAGTTTTATAAGTATCTTAAATTAAGAGTTGGAAAGTCTTAAAAGTTGTTACAAAATTAACTACAAATGGTATTCTCGGATCACCATTTCATAGCAATTTCTGAGTTTTCTTAAGGTCTAAATAGAGGGACAACAACATTAGAAGTCCTTTAGTTTCTACTTCAGTTTCAGCTTTATTTTAAAAAGGAAAGGGCGGGATGGCCATCCCCTCCTAATTTTAAAAAAGAACATTTGAAATATGTGCACAATTCGCTTTTGTTTCACAAGTTAATAAATTCCATAATTTCGAAAGCAATTGTTTTGTTCCATCCCTTGAAGGTGTCACTTCTCATTCTTGAAGGAGAGATGGATCTAGGTCAATCAAGAAGGTAGATTCCTCCCACACTTATTTCCATCCGCCAATTAAAGTATTTATCATTATTTTCCTTCTAGTTGGTCATTATAGTTCTTTACTCTCTTGCTTTTCTATCTTGAGATTGAACAACCCTAATCGATCACCCCACTTTTTCATGCCCAACCATCTGATTTCTTTATAAGCTTTATTTTCATTCTTGAAACCCTGAAAATTTCCTGTTTTCAGTTTCCTTACTTAAAACAACCCTTCACTGACATGGGCTACATCCATTACCATGTTGAAAAGGTAGAAAATTAAAACGCAATTCATTCTTTCACATTTTTTGAGCTAACGTCTAAACTCATAAACCTAGATGGCATGAAAAAGAGTTTAGAGAAAAGATGCATATAACATATTATTTTATGGAAGACATTAAAGAATTGACCAAAAGAAAAAGAGAGTCAAAAAATGACTTCAACAGCTCGAACTGACTCCCAACTTCCATCCCACAGAATCTTTTATGCCAACTTTAAGAAAAGCTTTCCATTTGGTTTCCTACAAACCAACATTCCTCAGCAATTAAACTTCCAAAACTGTTAAATAGAAATCATTACGGCACCGGAGTGTCCCATGACACATCAGATCTTGATTCAAGTGTCGCATGATGCAGCAAAACAAGTCATCAACCTGACGAAGTTCTAGAACAGTATTAGTCAGTAGTTTTTGGGTAACTTTCAAGGCAAACTTGTAACAACTACGTGTGAATTAGACTCCATGCCATACATCACTGGAAAGCTCTATGAGTCTCCTTTCCAACGCATCAAACGGTGTGCAATTTGGTGGAGTTCCTAGAGAAAGTTATGCCCATTTTTCTTACAAGGTGTCCGTGCTAACTATAACCCACCCAAGGCTGCAAGTTTAAGACTTCTTGTGACATTTCCAATTCTTTAAGTTTTTATTTATGCTTATAGTTAGTTGTATTTTGAATAATTGGTCAAAAATCTTAGATAGTTGATTCTTGGAACTCTAATTTGAAATTTTGGAAATATAAGAAGTAGATGGGAGTCTTAACTCTACTTGGAGTGTTGTTCCAAGCGTAGGCCTATATAAACCCTGGTTGTGAATGAATTTATAGTAAATTGATATTTCAAATACAATCAGCCTTTCGTCTTTTGAAAAAGTATTTCTTCTACAACTCTTATCCATTTAGTGGACTTCTGTTTGGTAGCGATTTTTTCTCTATATCTCCTTGGTGGGATTCCCTAGAGTGGTGAGTGTATCAATCTTTGCTTTATATCCCTTGGATGGATTCCTGCAGGTGGTAAACTTATCTTTCGTTTGTGATTGTGTTTTCATCCTATCAGCCGCAAGTTAAATTATCCGTGCAAGTTCTTAATTTTCATCCGGGCGAACGAATTCATATATACATTCCAACAGACAAAGCTATTCAGCTTCATACCTGTGGACAAAATTTTTCCAGATTTATCCATGCAGATAAACTTAATATCAAATATCTGGACCAGTGTCACATTATATGTGGAAGTTCTAGGACTATAAAATTAGACTAAACATAAAAGCTCCTAAGGAATAGAACTACTAAATCTGACTTCATTTCGAAACATTCATGTTGTTCCTCTTAGGTACAATTTTGTCAACTAATTTACCAAATTATATACATCTAGACCACTGTAGACAAAGCATACTAGTAAACATGGTTCTAAAAAATCAGCCGATCCAGGTCAGGATCGGCCAGATCGGATCGGGATCAAACCAGTCTAATCCCAATTCTTCAAGTGGATCGCTAATAACATGGATCGGTTTATGGATCGGCCGATCCTTGGGTGGATCGTTGGATTGGCCGATATTGGACAGAATTGGTAGATCTAGACGATCCACCCTTGAATCGTCTGATTCAACCAAGGATTGCCCGATACTGAGTTGGATTGGCCGATCCGAATCATAGATCGCCCGATCCGACTCAATATCGGGTGATCCCGATATATATGCTAGTCAGACGTTCCGCCTGAACCCATTTTTGAGTTTGCTCTCATTTTTGCTTCATAGCACAGAATTCCCTTAAAAAAAAATTCAGATTTTGCATCTTAACACCCTTGTGTGCCATTTTAAATAAGTTATGAAGATCTAAAACTTGTTTTTTGACAGATTTGAGTGGATTGAACGAAAAGATTTTGGACGGTTTTTACGAAAGATAAAAATGTATGATTTTTTACCCAAAACTCTATTTTGATTCATTCTTTTTACAATAAATGATGGATCAACACATTTAGATGTTAGATTTACCAATTTATTGCATAAAAAACAAGATTTAAGTGACATTTGATGGATTAAAGACACTTTTTGTAAAAAATAGGCATTTTTCCGAAAATTCAAAAAACAATCTAAAATTAATATATGTTATATATATGATCTAATAAACCATAGATCTATGGGTTTGAGACCAAAACCCACTGATCTATGGTTGAACTTGAAATTTGAAAAAATATTTTTTTAATTAATCCGAAAATTAAATATTAATTATTTTTTATATATAATTATTTTTTTTCAAAAATTTGATAGTGTATTATTTTTTGTTAAACAAATGCAATCTTATAGTGTGATTTTTGTAGGCCATTTCACTAAATGCAATTTTTAAAGACATTTTTTTGTAAAAAAATTCCAAATTTTCAAAAAAAAAATCTAAAATAAATATATGTTATATATATGATATAATTGACTATTTTTCTATGGGTTTGGGATCAAAACCCACTTATCAATGGTTGAACTTAAATTTTCGGAAAAAGATCATTTTTAATTATTTTTTAATTAATCCAAAAATTAAAAATTATTTATTTGTTATATAAATAATGTTTTTCATAAATTAGATAGTGCATTATTTTTTGTCAAACAAATGCAATCTTATTCTTAATTTCTTATGTGTTAATGACTTAATGTTATTTAAATTTAATGGATATTTATTATTTTATGTGTTTTTTGCGTTCTTTTACAGGTTTAAACTTAGAGAATAGAAAGATATGGCTTCAGGTTCAAGTTCAACTAGAAAATAAAAGGTTTCAAATATTGGTTGGTCGCATTGTGTTGCATTGACCCCATGTAAGAAACAAGTGAAGTGTAACTGGTGCAACAAGATTATGTGGGGGGTGTGAGTAAGTTGAAGCATCACCTTGCCAGCTCAAGGGGAGATGTTGAACCATACCTGCAAGCACCTAAGCAGTTGATTTTGGATATGTAAGCACATTTGAGAGAGGCTAAGAAAAAGAAGGGTCTAAAAATAAACAAAAAGAACTATTGCATGAGCAACTTATGGGACATAGGCAAGAAGAAGATATTGAGGAAGAAGCCTATGGTTTTGATGATATGGATAGGTTAAAGAGAGAGCAGCTTATGGCAACAATAAGAGAAAGTAGACAGTCTGCACTAGCTGATGAGACGAGGAAGAGGTTTTTTGTTTCTAGCCCTCCCACTGGCATAGGAGGGATAAGTTCTCAATCTCAACCTAGTGGTGGATCATCATTGCAACCTACTTTTGGGAGTGGGACCCACAAAGAGCCTATAGAGATTGAGATAGAGAGGACACATTATGAAAAAGAGAAAACTATAGAAAGATAGCAATCAGCTAGGTAAAGCAAGTATAGAAAAGAGGGAGCAAAGCAAAAAAGAATCAAGGATATGTTTAAGAAAAAGGGGGAAGAGGTAAGGTAAGGGGTTTGTCGATAGATGGTATATGCTGGAATCCCATTCTTTACCACAGAGAGAACTCATATTTTCAGAACATGTGTAATGTTATTGCACAGCCAGGGCCAGGAATACAAGGCCTTAACCCATATCAGCTAACAAATATTTATCTACCCCGAGAAATAGATGACTTGAAGGATTATATTCAAAGTTTGAAGAGGTTATAGCCTAAATATGGATACACCATCATGTGTGACGGGACTTCAAAGACAAGGAAATCATTGATAAATTTTCTGGTGTATTCTCATAGCGATATTATTTTTCACAAATCAGTTGCTAGTACTGGTCATTCAAAAACAAAAGAATACATATTCAAGTTGATGGATAGAGTGGTGAATGAGGTGGGTGAAGAAAATGTTATCCTGATTGTGACGGACAACAAGGCAACATTTAAAGCTACAGGGGAGATATTAATGACGAAGACGTGCCATTTGTATTGGACCCCTTGTGCATGTTAGAGGAAATTGAAAATTCAAAGCACATAAAAGAGGTTATTGATAAAAGCAGAAAGATTACTAGTATCATTTACAACAGCGCGCAAGCGGTAAATCATATGAGGAACAACCACACAACAGGCCGTGACTTACTGCGCCCAGGGATCACTTGCTTTGCCACAGAGCATGTGGCTTTGGAAAGCCTCATGAGACATAAACATGCTCTCCAGAGATGTTTCACAGATGAAAAGTTTTTAGGCTATGTCAAAATTAATGATAAGGAGCAGCCGATTGTAGGAGTATGCAAAAATGTGTTGAATAAATCGTTTTGGCATAAAGTTAAAAAAGTGTGTAAAGTCATGAAACCTCTTGTTGAAGTTTTAAAACTTATTGACCAAGATAAGGAGCTCATTTTGTCTTACATCTATGAGGCAATGGATAAGACAAAGAGATCCACAAAGACCATACACCATCACAAAACATATATCAAGATCATCGACTCAAAGTGGAATAGACGACTCCACAACGATCTACATGCAGCAGGTAATGTGTAATTGTTTATAGTTGTTTGTAGGAGTCTTGTAGATAGTTTGAAATTTATGTTTACATGTCAACTAACTATATGTAATCTTATTTGACAGCATACTTCTTGAATCCGCAGTTCCAGTATATTGATTCAGAAATGAGTTTGAAGAATGATATCATTATAGGAACGAAAACAGTAATTCAGCAACTGCATAAGGATTTGTAAAACAAGAAGCTGCAATGAGGTAAGAAATCTTATAATTTTTATTCGAATCATTGCATACAAAAGTAATTGTATTTATACAAATAAATTGATATATTATACATGACTCTGTAGATGAATCAATTTATACGAAGAGAAGGATTCAAGTCCGATTTCTCATTGATTGTTATGCAAAAATGTCAAGCATGTATGTATACAAATATTTACCAACAAGTATATAATCTTTTACAACTAAGTGTTGACTTGTACATAAATTTAACATGTTTCACTCTTATTGCAGATGAATGGTGAGACTTATATGGAGATAGTACACTTGCTTTTAAAGATATTGTCATCAAGTCCTCAGTCAGATAGCATCTCCTTCTGGATGTGAGAGAAATTAGAGCACATTCTCTTTAATTCACACAAAGTCAAGGAATAAATTGAAGATGTCGAACTTTCATAAATTAGTCTATATGCATTATAATATGCGGTTGAAAGTTCACAACATATTTGATAGGCAATAAAAAGCTAACTTCTACAATCTCATTGACCTCAACCACATCTTCACAGTTGATAATGTATTGGATAGTTGGATCTGTGAGGATGAGGACCCAATACTTGATGGGCAAAGGACAAATTGGATTGAGAGCGGACTGCAACAGGCAGCCACCGCTGCAGCTGCAGCACTTAAGGGTATAAATCAGGATATAGATGATAGCTACAATAAGATGCACGCTTTCTTTTTAAATCCAGGGCCTGATGTTGGTGTCATGAAAATGATGATGTGCAGCCCCAGGTCACTGCCTACCAGCTATATACAATGTCAGCGACTGTTGACATTGAAACTGAGAGTGATGACCAAGGTTCTGATGATGATGTAGGTGTAGGTGATGCCATTGGCATGGATGAGGGTGGAGGTAGTGTTAGTACCCCTTGCGGTTTCACAAGATATGATGATTAGTACATTGTCACATAGGATTCATACCATAAGAGTTAACCTATACCTACTATTGGTAAAGACAAAGGCAAGTCTAAGGCGCCTACACATACCCAACATTATGATGGGCAGCCAGAGTATAAAGGGTAGGGTCATGGATTGTACTTTTACCTCTGGGTATGGGATATTTAACAACCAGTACTTTAGATCATATGACCATAGGCAACAAATGTCAACTAATGAGGCATCATCTACTTCTAATTCGGTGTCAGTGTTTAGATCTTTTGAGAGTAAAGTCTCAAGCTCACAGCGACACAAGATCGCGGGAGCAAACGTCAACATGGTGGTGAGAGTTCTTCACGTAACACTGATACACAGAGTCAGACTCGTACCCTATGCCCTACGCTGCACAGTTACCTTATGATTAGTTGATTCAGCTTCCTTTTGCATTC
>JAOXJP010244925.1:2027-37255 GCA_025762735.1 Platanus orientalis | reverse complement strand
TGTCTTTTAAGTTTTTTTTTTTTTTTTTTTTTTAATTTTCGGAATTACTAAAATTACCAAAAAATACAAAAGAACTCTCTCAGAAAATCCTAGATCTCTTCAAAGCTCCTAGGGAATTTTTTTTTTAATGATTTTTGGGAACAGGTTATCACTTAGCGGCGACCTCAAATCTGAAAAAAAAACAAAGGATTGGTGGAATTTAAGTTCCAATCAAGAGAAAGTAATTAAAAAATTACTAACTTGCTGGAAAATTTTAGAACAAAAGAAATCCTCAAGAAACTTAAAAAATAGAAGAGATCTAATGAAAAGAGATGAAATAGTGATAAAGAAGGATGGAAACCTAAGAAAGGGGATGAAAGAAATGTGTAAAATAAGATTTTAAAGAAAAGATAGAGAATAGAAAATATCAAGAGAAGAAGTAAGAGAGATTTAGAGAAGAATGAAAGAAAGAATGTAAGAGAAGGAGATAGAGATAGATAAGAGAGAGAGAGAAATAGAGAAAACTCACCTAGATCATGAGGGTTCTGGAGAAGGGAACAGCTCCAACGTGAGCTCCAAGTATCGTATATTTATTTCAACGAAAAAAACCACCCCTAAAATTGGGCCGATTGGCCTTTTAAATAGACATAATCCTATTTAAAGAGAATTCCCCAATTACCCCCCTACAAGTGCTGTACGACCAACACTTAAATAGTGCATAATACTATACAAAAAAAAAACTCATAAAAACTATGCTTAACCCCCCCATAGCTCATATGGCTTTATTACATCAAATAACTCCCTAAAACTACTAAAAACATAAAAATTTAAAGACTAAAATAAGGGGCAGCATCATATCTTCTTTCTTGCTCCAATGTTTTTTGATCTTGGGCTTTCATAATGGCTTGTATTTCTCCATCCATTGAGGAGCTCCCTCATCAACTGGGAGTTAGGAGAATTACTCAACCTTTTAGAGTCTTTAGGTAGTGTTCATTCTGCTCAAGACAGATTGGATGGTTGGTGGTGGAATCTCAATCGTAAGGGTCAATTCGCTTTGAGATCATTCTATGAGGGGTTATCTAATTACCCAAGATTATCGATTCCCCATAATGGCATATGAAACTCGGATATCCATCTAGAGTTTGTTTTTTCATTTGGAATAGCTTCCTGAATAAAATACTAACTCAAAATCATCTTCAGAGTAGAGGTTGGAATTTGGCTAATAGATGTGTACTTTGCATGGAAGAGGAGAAATCGGTAAGTCATCTTTTCAGCCATTGCTCAATGGCTAAAATGGTATAGAATTTTTTCTTGTCCCATCTACAAATTTCTTGGATTTTCCCTAGGCTCTGGAATGATCTTGTATTGGGGTGGCAGATTGGTGGTCTTGGGAGCCTCTCCATGTCTTTATGGTGTAACATTCCGGGGGCCATTTGTTGGAGTTTGTGGAAAGAAAGAAATAGTCGGATTTTTTAGGACAAGTTTCGAAGTAGGGAAGAGGTGGTGATCAACATATTCAAAATTCTTAATGAATGGGCCTCGGTTTGGGCTAATTTTGAGGAGGAATGAGATGTTATATGGGGGAGGAGTGAGATTATCTAGCATGTCATTTTACTAGTTTGTTCTTATTGTGTGTTTTTCTTTTTGAATTACCGTAGCGATGATTCTCCTTATTGTACTTTTTATATTTGGTTGCTCTTTCAATAAATGAAATCCTTACTTTTATAAAAAAAAAAAAAAGGTTCACAATGCAACTGAGAAGAAGAACAAAATAAATGAGGAAACATTTTCTTAAGTAGAGATGCCATAATTTGTTGTGCCGGTGCACTAAGTCTTTGGTATTGCTCTTATTCGAACTTCGTAGCAAAGTAAACACTTGTTGGATTGGTGAAGTAACTTGAGATGAAGTATCCAATAAGTACAAGTCGTCTCTCTCAAACCCTCGGCCAATCATCCTCATTGTCTCCAAATCTTGAAAAACATAATGAGTGGGAAGAAAGGTAATAGTGCAGTTAAGGAATTTTGTGATGTGATTAATAGATAAAAGATTGAGAGAAAAATTGGGAACATGAAAAACAGACGATAAATGCATGAAAGGAGTAGCAATGATGTCTCCTTTATCAGTAATGGAGGAATAAGATCCATTAGCAATACAAACTTTATCCCTCCTTAAACAGACATGACAAGTAGAAAATAAGGATGACATACCAGTCATGTGATGGGATGCTCCAGAATCTATGACCCAGGCTTTGGAGGGAGTAAAAAGAAATGCATTAAGAGCAGAGACAGAGGTACCTGAGTGAGCAAATGTAGAGGTAGAGACTACAAGAGGAGGATCCAAGGAAGCCACAAATCAACGAAATGTCTCAACCTCATCATGAGACAAGATCCCATTCGATGTGGGAGTAGGAGTAGGAACATTAGGTACTGATGGAGCTGAGGAAGGCACTGAAGTAGTAGAATGAGCACTGGAGTGACTGCTACTAAAACATCTGCCGCCTCTCCCCCGTGGAAAAGAACGACCCTAGGAATCGGGAGGATGACCATGAAGATCTCAACATGTATCTTTGGTGTGTTTACTACGCCCACAATGCTCACATTTCAGTCTGTCACGATCATCAGGAACACTGCGAAATCTACCACCTAGACCACAACCACTACCTCCGCGACCATCTCGCTATAAAGAGGAAACCAAGGCTAATCTCTCTACCCGAGAAGGTTGTGTTATCGTACGTCGTCACTTTTCTTTACATTTGAGATAAACATATACTTCATTTAGGGATGGGAGGGGAACTTTGCCAAGAATGTTCACTCACAATTGTTCATACTTTGGATTCAGACTAGCCAACAACTCATAAATCCGGAACTCTTCAACATGTCGGGTATAACTAGTAATATCCTCCTTACATTTAGGCCTAAATGTAAGGTAGTGATCCATCTCCTCCCACATTTTTCTGAGAGAAGCTAGTATGCTACTAAGGGGAGATCTCCTTCTTGTAATTGAGAAATACTTTGTTTTAATTCATATACCTTTGCAGTATTACCCATTTCGGAATAGGTTTCGGCAACTGAATCCCAAATTTCTTTTGCAGTTTTAAGAAGCAAATAATGTCGACTTATCTCTGGCTTTGTAGAGTGTAGAAGCTAAGACATAACTGTGTTGTTCTCAGTTTTCCACTTTTGACACTTCGGATCAGTAACACTTGGAATAACCATCTCATTAAGGATATATGCTTCTTTGTCCTTGCCACTAATATAGAGAAGTGTTGGCTGAGACCAGGCCAAATAGTTTGTCCCATCAAACTATACTATTGTAATCAAAGCATTAGGGACTTCAAAAACATTGCTGCCACCACTAGTATCAACATTCCTTGAAGGGTTAGAGATTTCACATTCTTCAGACATGTTTAGAAGTTAGTACCTCTAACAAAACCCGACATAGCTACCTGACAAGTACTATTCCACTGACGATCTCCCAAATATAGGTCTACACTGCCTGTAGGTTCTCATCAACACACAAACACAGGTCAAAAAAACCTATGATATCATGCACCACTAGGTACAAAGGCTAGATAGCCTTCAATGTTGGGTTTGGGAACCCAAATCAACACCGAAACACCTTCGAAGGGGCAGGCATCACACGCAACATCCTTAAGTAATCATAAAGAGGGATCAACCCAAGTTCCCAAATCAATTCAAAAAAGGTAAAGATCACGTCAGGCGTCAAGTATGGGGGAGAATAACACTCACAGACACCTCAATCCTTAACCAAATCAATCCAAACCACTTTTGAATGACTCCCCACAAAAAAATGATCCATCCACTGCCAAACAACCCCCCAAAAATTCCCCAACCTGATTGGATTGATCAGTTTTTTCAAATATGGGAGTTTTGGTTTTTTCAAAAAACTGTTCGAAAATCACACTTCTGATCATCAAAAGATTAAAAAAAAATACCAAATTTCCTGATAAATCTTTCTGAACCAAAGCCCTAACTTTTTGGGATCTGATGTCAGCGTACGACCTGCTGACGTTAATAGTGTTCTTCGCTGCTCTTCATTGTCACTCAGTCCTGGATCAAGACTCCTTCAACTTTGATACCAACTTGGAATATCTGGTGCAATTCAGTTAGGGTTTAGATGTAAGCAAGAGAGGGAGAAAGAAGAAGAAGATGAGAAAGAGAGTTGAGAAGAATCGTGCGTTAGAGAGTATTTTCCCTAACCACACATTAAACCTTTATTAAATATGGCTGATATACCATATACATAATGTATATGGTATGTGTGTAATACAAGAGTGACATAAATAGCCTTACACTTCTACAACCCCGAGTCTTGCCATGTCACCACTTTGACCATCTGGGGACAAGCCAAGATTTTTCCCAATACTAGAACCAAGCACACCTGAGCACACAAGCTAGCCCATTCAGCCAACTAGGTGCCACCACTGTCGCATACCTCATGCTTGTAGCACACACTTAGGAAAGTTATCGGCAAAAAACGAATGTGCAGTGCTGTCATACCAGACCCCAAGCACTATCGCTAGGGGGAAGCCAACCCTAAGGGAACCCTAGGCCACCCTCTAGGAAAGCCTAGAGCCGCCCCCAACCCATGTTGGGGATGCCTTGTAGTTTAAGCTTATGTGGGCTAGGAGCATTTCTCTCATCGCCCATGCCTTGACATGCCTCCTGCCCATGTCAAGAGCCTGGGTGTATTGGAGCACCCACCCCTCCTCAAGGTGTGCACTAAGCGCATCATGGATTGCCAGAAGGTAACATCTACCCTCCAAACATCATACTATATCTTATTACAGTATTACCATTATGTACAATTTACAGAAATGCCACTGTGCCCATGAACGTGCCAAGACATGTCTGTGACAGAACGCTCCAGATGAAATTTCCATTAACGATGGTTATATATATATATATATATATTCTTTTGGTGAATAGGGAAAGATTTCATCAAGAAAAAAGAGAGATCGGGATCGTTGTATTTTGCTTGATTCTCCTATTTGATCGGTGCACCTTTGTTACATCTTTTTTTCTTGAATACAATCTCCTACATTTTTTCAATAGAAAAAAATATGCTTCGCATTGTGGAAATATTTGAATGGGCTATATTCTTAGTTTTTGACACTAATTGAATCTGGTATTTTTATTTAGATCTTTATTATGGTTGTTTGTAGCTATGTTCTATCGTGATTTTATGCCACTTTTTTAAAGATTATTTTATCATCCTTCAAATATGTTGCATCTGATATTTTCCATTCGTTTCTCTGGCTGGCAGGTTGGTTCAGTTTATAGACTCTTATGATCCACCATTAAAGGGTCTGCATGAGGACCTGAATTTTGTCAGCCCCCGCATCGGAGAGGTCATTTGCATGGTCCTTTAATTTTCTTGATTATAAACAATTAACTTAAAAGTGTTTCTTCACAATAAAAATGACTAGTATTTTTTGCCCCTCTCTTATAAAAAAAGTTATTTTGTTCATTATCTTTTCATCTCCCCCACCCCTAAAGCTTTTTACTTTGAGTCTCCTAAGGAAGTTGGTGCTTTTCCGTAACTCATTTTAACCATAAGCCTTGTTCCTAGGACTACACTTCATACATTGTGAAATAAACCAACACTTGTGATCAGTCTAGGCCAGTGTTTTTGAAGCACCGTTAATTTCTGGATGATCTCATTTCATACACATCCCAATTCTCTATTTGCTAAGGGTTAGGAATAAATAAGATGGCTGTCACTGAAGACTGGAATTCCCACATTGTAGTTTTCTTGCGATTATCTATATATATTCTTAAATAAAGCAATTAACCGTCTCTCTTAAAACCCTAAGGTTGTAGGAGAGATTAGAGTTAATATACTTAATATATTTCAACACTCCCCCTCAGGAGGGGATGCTCCTGGACAATGAATGTGGGGGAGCTAGGTGCGAGGCCCGGGAGAATAATTGCATCCGCGGGGAGATTTGAATTTGCAACCTAAAACCTGCTCTGATACCATCTTAAATAAAGCAATTAACCGTCTCTCCTAAAACCCTAAGGTTGTAGGAGAGGTTAGAGTTTTTACTTAATATATTTCAACAGTATATGCCTGCAAAATAAATGTTCTGTCCAGGATTTGTTGTCCAGAACACCAGGGGACTTCACATGGAATAAAATGAGCAGGGGTTAGATGACATTTGCTCCCATATGCCTATGACCAGCGTAAGTGCATTTTCCAGACGATCTTGATCTTCAACCAAGAAAAAATAATGTTTGCAATTATCTTTTATCAAATTTAAAGGAAATAATTACATCTGGCAACACATCACACAAGCTACATGATAGTCCCCAAGCTCTACAATATGTACCCAAATTGGGTATTTCTAAACAACACTGAACTATTTTTTTTTTTTTTTTTTTTGGGTGGTAGGAATCGAGTATAACGTTTGTTCCATTGAATCTTTTGCCTTTTGAGCATTCCCTAATTTATACATTTGATAACTTAGTCATGTAGGCCAATTTATGAAGGCTTGACTTTCTCATCACCAGAGAAAGTAACGAATGTAACTAAAGGGAATGCTACAGCATATGACACTCATACAAAAAAAACCGGTTCTACGTAGGAGGATTTCGTTAACTACTCTGATTATAATGATTAGCAATCAAATAAATCAGTCTTTGGATGATCCAAGCAATAGCATCTTTATTTTGATAATTATTTGTATCAAATCTATATTACACATCAATCCATGGTTCTGCACTGTTATAATTTTGTTATTACCCATCATAATCCGTCTTCCATAGGGAAGACCCAGGGTCGAATCCCTGGAAGAGTGGCTGTGATGATGAGGCCCACGTGGCTATTTATATGGATAGATAGATAGAGCCCTCCTAGCAAATGAACATAACAACTGTTATTTAGTGGGAGTTATTTATAAATACAATGCAACAATCTTACGGTCAATGGATTTCATTGATATAATGTAGTTATTAAACCATGTTTAGAAGATCTCCCAGATGAGCCGTGAACCGGCAATTTTGGTACACTGCTTATGATTCAAGTAGCTACATATATTTCTCATTTTAAGGGAATGATTTTAGAATATGCAACTTAGGCATTTGATTTAAGTTCAAATTTCTGAAGGTAAACAAACACATAAAAGAACTTCCCTTACATTACCTAAACCTAAACTCATGGGTGATCTAACAAAAGTCTAAGAGGTAATAATAATAAGAAGAAGAAAAAACCCAGATCCCTGTCTCCATATCTTGAGGCGTAGGCATAGGAAAAGAGATACTCAAGGAAAACAAGGGAATTTTGAAGTGTATTTCAATGCAACCAATGACAACCCTTCAATATCTTAGCATGAGAATTAAGTCACTCAAAACTTATCATTCATATATAAAATAATTGGAATTCAAACATCCCCCTCTTAGTACAAATAGACTCACACACACAACCATCTTCACCATCTCTTCTGCCAAACACAAAGCTCATCCATTACACCTCACAGCCCTTCACAACATGGCTTCCATTGCACCTGTTACCTATGATTTCCCTTATTTTTCTCCACCACCACCCCATCACCCCATTGCACCACCACCTCCGGCTGTGAAGCCACCTCCTCCGGCGGTGAAGCCACCTCCTCACTCAATTCCACCTCCATCTCCACATGTGACACCACCACCTCATCCCATAGCTCCACCACCTCATCACATTGTTCCCCCACCACCTCCACCACCCCCAGGACACCACTCTACCATTATAATTATTGTATTCGTCTCACTTGGTGGCCTCTTCTTCCTCGCCTTCCTCTCGGTCGCTCTTTGTTGCTTCATGAAGAAGAAGAAGAAGAAGAAGAAGAAGAAGAAGAAGATTGTTCAAGTAGCCAAAATCATAGATGTCGACGAACATCGCAAGATCCCAGAGGCCATTGGACCAGGTCCACATGGTTCACAAATTACGGTTCTTTGCATTGAGGATGATGTGAATATACAAGAAGAAATTAAGAACGAAAAGATTGGCGAAGGCTCACATGTTAGGTCTGTGGAGAGCCCTTCACAAGCTCTCGAGGTTGGGGCATCCTTGTATGGTTCCAGTCATCACCGTCTTGAGCACAAGTCCTGATTACAGGTTATTTACGGGCATAGATAAGGCTGTTGCCAAAAGGCTTATATATTGTAGATTTCTTAATGTTTATTATGTTCCTTTGAACTAATTTGATGGAATAAAGACTGTAACATTGTTGTATTCTCAAATTAAATCTAAGAAAATCAAGAAACCAAAAAAAAAAAAAAAAATTGAAGTATTTTTATGTTTCAATTTTAAAGTGAACCTTGCCCTAATTATTATTATTACTTTTATATTGGAATTTAAGCTTTGATTAGATACTTAGAATGAGCGGCATGGATTTGGTGTGCCCCTTAACAAATGCCTAACGTTTGCCCATGTGCAAGGGTGGAAACATGGCGTCGAAAAGTAATTCATTTTTTGTGGGGGTGATTTTCACTTTTCGATGCCATGTGTCCCCCTGCATATAAGAGGATGTTAGGCGGTTGTTAAGGAGGCACACCAAATCCCGAGGGCAAGGAGAATGGCATAGTATTGCCTTCCTAAAGGAGCTAGAGGTCAGGGTTTCAAACCCCATAGGCAGCAATTCTACGATGGATTGTGTTGAAGTCTGCACCATGGTGGCACTGATAAGTAAATCATGATCATCAGCAAGAAAGATGTAAGACACACGGTCAAGAAATGACAATGTAAAACTGTGTTAAACAAAACACCTTATGCTTTTGTTTTGCAAGATCTTAAATTTGGCCGTTGGATTTGAAAATGATGGTCTCATCATTTCCAAAAGCTGACTCAGGGTGGATGTAATATTAACCTACCAGTGGGGCTATAACATCGACAAGCAAGCTATTATATATCTGATGTAAATATATTTCGATATGGTTGTGGCAAATCAAGACCAATGCAGCTAAACGTACCAAACAGAAGCAAAGGGAGAAGAAGAGAGACTGTAGGAGGCATTGAATCGGGTCGTGTTGAAACATTCAACTTGAACCCAACCAGATTGTCAATTAGGGTGAACTAGGAAAAATTCAAATAGGTTGGCCGGGTTATGAACTAGATGGGTTCGCAGTAAGCATGTGCCTAAGCAGATACCGACTTGATTACTGTTTAAGTATGCTTATGCGAACCCAACCTAGGGTCGATTCTTTAGGTTGCAGAGGGTGGGGTGGAGGAGAATCCTCTCCTGTCAGCAAGATTTCTTGCGACAAAAAGAGGTGCACATGTAACCCCAAAAAAGTGAATTTTGGATGGTGATTCACTTTTTGGTATCCGTCAATGCCTCTCTTAGTCACAAAAAAATCTTGTCAAAAGGAGAGGATCCTGACAGGGAAGGGAGAGGTTGTTGGGGGGATTTGGTGCTACCCTTAAAGTTAACCTAAGGTACGACTGACATTAGGAACTGGCACATCAGTGTCGAAAAAGTGATTTTCACTTTTTGGGGATGCTTTTCACTGTTTGGAGTTGATGTGTTGGCCCCTAATGTCAGTCCTACCTTAGGTTAACCTAAGGTACTCCTACCAAATCCTTTGGGGAGAGGTTGGGTTTGAGAGTGAAGAATTGATAAACGAGAAATGAAATTTGTTAAATTTTCAGGACCCACTTTGCAAATTAGTTGCAAAGCCAAAATCCATATAAGCATGACAGCAAGGGCGACAAATGTCATGTTATAGGGAGAATAATAGAGTAGCGCAGTTGGCTAGGATCATGCCTCAGGAAGCGAAGATCCTGAGTTTGAAACATACCTCCTTCGGACCACTTTTTTGGGTATAAAAAAACTTGATTTATCTGTTACGTGGGAGTGGTACGGAATCTACATGCCATCAGGACATAGTCAGGTGGTCTATGAGGCTTGGATACCTTGGTTATCAGAAGAGGGGAAAGAAACAGAAGAGAGTAGAGGTGGCATTGAGTCTGAATTGGGTCTGGTTGAAAACACCCAATCGAATTGTCAATCCTGCTGAATGTGAAAAAACTCGAACCAGGTAAAAATCAAATGGGTCCCAGGACCAAACTAGCTGAGTTCTCAGTGAGTATGTGCCCAACCTAAACCCAACTCAATTACCTACCCAATATTTAAATCTGGTTCTATATAATCTTATATGGTTAAGCTCAATTAAAGATTATTCGGAAGCTAAAAGTAAGAGTAATATATATCCTATCTAGGAACAAATGTAATGTGATTAAAAAAAAAAAAAAAAAGTGTATGAATCTCTGTGGTGTGGTGTTTTGGGTTGAAAAATAAAAAAAAGTCAGCACGGATTTCATGTGCCCCCTTAACGAACGCCTAAGGTTGCCCGCATGCAGGTGCTGATGCATGTCATAGAAAAAGTGAATTACACTTTTTGGGGGTATTTTTCACTTTTTTGCTGCCATGTGTCTGCCCCTGCATGTGGTCAGACCTTAAGTGTTCATTAAGAGAGCACACAAAATCCTAGGAAAGAAACGGCTTTTTGATATACAAATAGGTGGAATTTTTGTATATATGATCGGCTGTAGTTTTTTTGTAACATGAACAATGTCAGTTCCGCAAAGATCATCAACCAATAAGATAAGAACAAGAATGGCTTGCCTTATGTCTTTGACAACTTGTTTAATGGGTTGGGTATGGTTCCGTTTATAAACAAACCGTTTCTAGATAAGGTTGTGATAAGGTGTCGTGAGACTAAGTATTACTCATACACCTTTAAACAAGTATATAAGAAATTAAGACAAGAATGAGATGAGAGAGAAATTGGGAAATAATTCTCATCCAATTTGATGTGGATACAGTCATACCCCTCCTCAAAGGGTATGATGGAAAAAACTCACCCTTATCTAGATATCTTTTGGTATATGTGACACCCATAAATCTAGGGTTGTGTTGGTTGACAAACCAACACAACTCTTTCTCTACATATACAACTCTTTATGAGAGAAAAAATTAATAAGGTTGTATTGGCTAATAAACCAACACAACTCTTCTCAAAGAGTTACATATTCTAAGAGGACACACGACTCTTCTCAAGGAATTGTATATTCCAAGAAGACTCTTCATGAGGAGTTGTGATGTTTTCTAAATATCACAACCTTTCCTCAAGAGTCCAATCTCCAAGGGACACCTCGTATTGGGTGTGGTCAATCATGACCATCCCATATGTTTCTACATCTCCTACTTGAGTATGATTGAACTCATGTGTTTTCTCCTTTCCATTATAATGAACAACTAATAGGATTGGTCAAATCACTATATAGTCCTTCGAACAACGTGATCCATTATCTCTAGTAGATCATCATCAATGTTAAACCGATTGTGCAAGTACCCTTACAAATATTGTTAGAATGAATGTATTCCCTAACGACGTCAGTCGCTTAAGATTGACATCATACTAGTGTCTCTGATGTTAAGGTCTTACATTCCGTATCACAAATGACAATTTCAACCCATATTCCTATTTTATATTGTAAACCTATGATAAAGTAAAAGTACTCCCTACACTCTGACCTTCTTGTGGAGTAAGACCTTCCTTTTATTAGGTACTCCCTACGTTTTAATTCAAAAGAAAGGCTTTCCTTATCCTTGGCAATGTCAACTTACTTGTCACCACCACTTGATGACTACACTGTACACTCTAAACCCCTATCAGTTTTCCTCCAGCTTTTTGTAGACTTCTCATGTAAACACTTGAGCTGGTATCCATATCTCATTAGTGCACCTAACCACTTCTAACCACATTCATAACTATCTCATAAAACAGTTTTTTAGTTTTGAATATCTAGTATACATTCTTATACTAATTCGAAATAATCATGAATTCACTGTTCTTCTCAAGTGTCCCTGAAATCCTCCCAGTAATGCCTCCCATAAAACCTCCAATACCTTGGATGTCCTTTGGGCCAACCATACCCATTTTGGCTATATGTTTTTTGAATCTTTCCAGAGACAATCCCTTGGTCATGAGATTGGCTATTATCTCTTCAAAGGTAACATAGTCAACTTTAACTTCAACTCTTTCCACTATATTTATTATATAGTGATAATATACATCAATGTGTTTTGTCTTTGAGTTATTAACTCCATTTTTTATTATAGATATAGTAGACTTGTTATTACAAAATACATTGATTGTGTTGTTTGGCAAACCTAGTTTCAAATCTCTTATGAAACATTCAATCCAAATAACATACGTTGTTGCTACACTGCATGCAATAAATTCAGACTCCATGGTATATCTAGAAACACACCTTTATTTCTTGTTGGACCAAGAAATTAATCCTCCCCCAAAGAGAAACACATGACCACTAGTTGATTTCCTTTCATTTGGATCACTTGTAAAATCTGCATTAGAGAACCCAACAATGTTTAATTTGCTAGATCCAAAACCTAGCTTATAATTCTTGGTTCATTTCAGATATCATATTATTCTCTTAACCACTTGCCAATGCATCTCTCCTGAATTAGATTGAAACCAATTTACTGATCCAACTTTATAGCAAATATTAGGCTTGATATAAATCATTACACACATCAAACTACTTATAGCTTGGATATATGGTACTTTACTCATTCTGTCCTTTTCTTAATCATTCCGTGGACACGTTGATTTATCCAGTTTCTATCCCTTAACAGTAGGTGTAGTAACAGGTTTACACTATTTCAATCCAAATCTCTTAAGGATCTTCTCAAGATACTTTTTTAATTAATCCAGATATAACATCCCCAAGCCTCGATTTGTAGATATCTTAATACCTAGTACATAAGATGCTCCACCCATGTCTTTCATCTTAAATCAAGAACCCAAATATGATTTAGTCTTATTAATCATTTCTAAATCATTTTTCGGTCAACAATATATCATCTACATACAATGATTATATTGTTATCTTAGCATCTTCCTTCCACAATATACACAATGATCAAACATATTCATTTCATATCCTAATTCTAGAATAGTCTTATGGAAGGTCAAATACCATTGCTTTGGGGATTGTTTAAGTCTATAGAAGGACTTCTTTAATCAATAAACTTTGTCATCCTAACCTAAATTTTAAAGCCTTCTAGTAGTTACATATAATTGTCTTTATTCAATTCTCCATTAAAGAATGTCATTTTTACATCCATATAATATATAATTCTAGATCCATATATGTAACTATAGCTATTAAAATTTTAATCGATACAAACTTAACTACTGGTGAATATGTGTCTTCTAAGTCTATCCTAGGTTGTTGGGTAAAACCCTTTGCTACCAACCTAACTTTGCATTTGTCCAATGTACCATCATCTTTGTACTTCTTCTTAAGTACCCATTTACATCATATTTCTTTTTGGCCATTTGAAAGATCTAGCAATTACTAGACATTATTCTTTTCGATGGAGGCTATCTCATTTTTCATTGCTTCCATCCATTCAGCTGAGTTCTCTAGACTCACTACTTCCATATATGTCCTGGAATCATCAATGATATCATCTTATTCATAATCATCTTCCACACAATCATCTTCATTTACCATTAAATTATAATGGTCTTGAAATAGGGATGGAGGTTATCTAGACCTTTTCATCCCACTATCTATAAGTTGTCCTTTCAGTTTGGTTGGTACAAAAATATTTTCATTAATAGGTTCGTTCTAGTCTATCTTTTATAGTCACCTGACACTCATGTTCATCTGTCAATAAGATTTTCTAAAGATCACTAATGGGCTTAACATCTTCTATGAATGTAGCGTCTTTGCTTTCAATAAGCCCTTTTCCTTATGATAGAATCTATAATTAGATCCATTATCAAGGTAACCAATATATCAATATTCATAAGTTTGGTTATTTAATTTATCTCTGAGAGGTTTTGGTATTAGAACATGAACTTTACACCCCAAATTATCAAATTTGATAGATCTGGCTTCTTACCGATCTAAAGTTCATAAGGAGTTAGTGACTTACTTTTTATAGTCACTCTATTTAATATATAGGTAATTATGCTCAAAGTTTCCCCTCAAAATACTAAAGGGAATCTTGAATGAGCCAACATTGACTTTGTCATATCCATCAAGGTCCTATTTCTTTTTTTTGTAATTCCATTTTGTTGTCGTGTATAATGTAGTGTTTAAGTGCCTTATTCTATTCTCCTTGCACAAATTGTCAAAAGCCTTAAAGGTATATTCTCCACCCCTATCATTATTCAAGGCTTTTATTGTTTTACCTAATTGGGTTTCTACCTCATTCTTAAATTTTTTGAACTTATCCAAGGTTTCTAACTTGTGTTATAGGAGGTATATATATCCATATCTCGAATAATCATTAATAAATGCAATAAATATTTCATTCCTCTATGTGTTTTGATTCTTAAGGGACCATAAATATCTTAGTGTATTATTTCTAATAACTTAGATGATTTTCAATGTTTAATAAATGGCTTCTTTGTCATCTTTCCTTGTAACTTTTTTATTCATTCTTGTCATTTTTCTTACACATAAGAAGAATTCAACATTTATTGATCATTATTCAATGCATGCCATCGACTCTTTCACCCCTTAGAATTTTATGGCCAAGTTTAAACTTAATTATTATATAACTGGACTTGAAACTTATTCTATAGCCTTTCTGGTCTAATTCCGACATAGAAATGAGATTTATTCTAATGTTAGGTTTATATAAAACATTAGATAAAATAAAACTTGACTTTCTCAACTAAAATTTGAAATCTCTTTGTCCCAGTACGTCACAATAAGAATTATTGCCCATACAGATTTTATGTTCTACGACTGACATGTCTTTAAAGTTCATGAACCCATCTTTGGAACTTATGTTGAGTTGCTCCAGAATCTATCCACCAATCTTTAGTCATTGGTTCCGCTACAAGTGCTTTTGATATTGGCAATGAATAGTTTTGATTTTTTTACTTCATTTAAGGAATTGTTGTTGTTCGAACATCTAGCCTTGAAGTGACATTTTTTCCACAATTATAGCAAGCACTTCTCTTGAACTTATTGTATCTTCCTTGCTTGATATTCTTCTTCAAACCTTTTAATTGTTGTCTTTTCCTTTTCACATGATTGTGAAAATCTTAAGAGATAAATAATTCAAACTTCCTCTTTCTCTCATTTATTTATTCTTCAAGAGCTAAAAGTGCTGGTAATTTTTTCATTATCAGTGCTTGATCTGAACAATTAATTGTAGTAACAACTGAATCCCAAAAAGGTGACAAACTATTCAATACCATTGAAACTTGCCTCTTGTCAGAGACCGGGCTACCGGCTATAGCAAGATTTTTTGCGATCATGGACATTTGATTAATGTGATCATTCACATTATCCCCTTCATTCATTTTGATGGTGTTATATGTCTTTCGTCATTGGTTCTGCTACAAGTGCTTTTGATATTGGCAATGCATAGGTTTGATTTTTTACTTCATTTGAGGAATTGTTGTTGTTGGGACATCTAGCCTTGAAGTGACCTTTTTTTTCACAATTATAGCAAACACTTCTCTTGAACTTATTATATCTTCCTAGCTTGATATTCTTCTTCAAACCTTTCAATTGTCATCTTTTCCTTTTCACATCATTGTGAAAATCTTAAGAGATAAATAATTCAAACTTCCTCTTTCTCTCATTAATTTCTTGTTCAAGAGCTAGAAGCACTGGTAATTTTTTCATTATCAGTGCTTGATCTGAACAATTAATTGTAGTAACAACTGAATCCCAAAAAGTGACAAACTATTCAATACCGTTGAAACTTGCATCTTGTCATAGACCAAGCTACTGGCTATAGCAAGATTTTTCTCGATCATGGACATTTGATTAATGTGATCATTCACATTATCCCCTTCATTCATTTTTGTTCGATACTTAAATTGTCATCACCTTCCTGTTGTATAAGCTTTGGTGTGTTCAAGACATATTTCAATTTGTTTTGAATAAGGAGATAAATTATCCTCATATTACAACTATCATAATTGGACCCATTGAGTTTATTAATGTGCATGACACCTTCCATAGTCACTAATTTTAATGACATAATTGTCTCTCTTTAGTTGGACTATAATGCCAATATAAGGAGATATATAAGTATCTCTATGAATACTCCTTCACTTGATCTAGACTTCAATTTTATATAAAAATTTGTCAAAAATACAATTTGGCACACCATATCAAGTTCTTATCGAATCATGATTCTTTTGATTGTTTGATCAATAATCTACATATCTTTGCTTTGATACCATAGTCGGTCCCATAAAGATCATCAACCAATAAGATAAGAATAAGAACGGGTTGCCTTATGTCTTTGACAACCGGTTTAATGGGTTGGGTATGGTTTGGTTTATAAACAAACAGTTTCTAGATAATGTCGTGATAAAGTGTTGTGAGACTAGGTATCACTCATACACCTTTGGACAAGTATATAAGATGTTAAGACACGAATTAGAGGAGAGAGAAATTATGAAAGAATTTTCATCCAATTTGATGTGGGATATAGTCATACTCCTCTATTTATACTTGTCCAAAGGGTAGGAGGAAAAAGACACTTTTATCTAAATAACTCTTGGTATATGTGACACCCATAACTCTACGGTTGTGTTGGTTGATAAACCAATATAATTCTTTTATTTACGTACACAACTTTTCATGAGAGAGAATGTAACAACCCCAAATTTCATAACCTTTTTTAGGTGTGAATCCGGGTTGCTACTAACTGATTCCATAAACCTTTCACTATAAATTTTTCATTTTTTACCTTAACCTTTAAATTTTAAACACATCACACATATGCAGCCGACTAATAATAACATTATACTAAACATAAGACCTCAATGTGCAGCAGAAATAAACTTAAACATATAACCTATAATCAAAATATAAAACCATCACATTGCCAACTACTTATCCTTCCATAAAGAGACATAGATCCAACCCTGTAATAGTTAATGATAGTACATATATAAATCCAAATCCCACAAATCCAAGCTAAAATAAAATCCATATGGTCTACAATATCCATAGTAATTACAAACCTAATAACAAATAAGAAGGTCATCAAAAGAATGTATGTCCTCGTGCCACCACCTAACCTTCAAATGCTCTAAATGATGGAACTTGTACTCTATGACTCACCTGAAATAAAAATGGCATGGATGGGTGAGATCCACGGCTCATAAGTAGGTGCACAAAACCTATTACAAAAATCAGACGAGTAAAACATGAATCTTTCAATATAAAACTACTGAATATATCTACATATATAATACATACCAATTTCTAGCATATAGGCATGTGATAGTGTACATAAATCATCTACTAGTCATCACAATATCTATATATTCATTATCATGGTTCTTTATGTAGGAACTATGCATGAAAATTCACATGATTTTATTTATACATAACATTCTTCTAATATCTACACATTGCAATATGTATGATTCTACTTATACATGGCATTCTTATACTATATGTGCATGACAGCATGCATGGAAACATAGATATATGATGACATGATAAGCATTTTTTAACATATCATGATGGAGATAATTAATGTAACCCTGACGTTGAAACTGAAAGCTTGCGAATGACAAAAATGGTGTCATTCATAGGGGTGGCATAATTTGTGAATGATCCAAAATATTTCACTTGCCAACATGAGTGAGGCTCGTGAATGGGCCATAAAATTCCCACTTGTGACTAATATGAAGCTTTTGAATGAAGACGAAATTTCATTCACACACTCTGAATCAAAGAATACATTTCGAATCCAACTTCTCTAATGGTGGTTGTTTTGTTTAGCCACAACACCCATAGACTCCTTAAGCACCTAGGAGATTAATGGCGGTGCTATCCCCCACTGAAGAAGCACCAAAGTGTATAAAAAAAAGGGATGACAGTTTCTCATTTGAAGAACTCTAAGTGCAAGAAAGAGTTTGTGTCTCACATAGACTCTAACTTAGCTCATTTTTATATCTATATATACCTTCAAAGAGGATGAAATCACAACTCTTTAACTCCTCTCATATCCTCATATTGCTTTGCAAGCTCTTACTCTCCAATCTGGGTAAGTTCTTTATCTATATTTTCTCCAAGTCTGCAAACCAACAAGTTCTCTTCAAGCAAGGTAGTAAGTCCATTAAACCTATGTGATCTCTTTAAAGAAGATAGTACAAGAGCTTGAACCTTAAAGATATCTATGGCTAGGTAAGATTTAGAGTTTACTTTGTATTTAAAGCAAAGCTTGTAAGTTATTTTCATATTAATAAAGAGTCAAAGTTTTCATCTTCTTCTTCTTTTCTATTTTTATGAAACTTTTGTTTATTTACAATTTGAGCAACTTGAGATAATTAGAGGTTTACTGTGTTAAACAACAGTAATTAACAATCTCTTTCTACAGGTTTAGAGTAATACTTCCCCACGATAAAATTATAAACCGACCCTCTAAATGGATGGGTAATTTATATACATTGAATTTCAACACAAAAGAAATTTGATTTCTAGAATGCCCAATGGGACTTTACTTTCCTCTCATCTTTCAAGTTCTATTGTACTAATGGGTGCCCCTTATTCTCATAGGTATCCCATCAAAGTTGTAACCATTGATCTCTCTCTTGGTGCCCTGTGAGGCCACTTGACTACATCATCATCAACACCTAAGTCATGGGTTGAGGCTTTGGTCTCCCCACCACCCATCCATAAGATTAAGGCTAAGGTCTCCCAACTAACAACTAAGGTTGAGGCTATGGTTTCCCAACCAAATGTTGAGGCTATGGTCTCCCTGGAACCAGTAAGGGTTGAGGTAGGGTTGTCAATCGGGCCGGGCTAAGACAAGTTGAGGTCTGCCCGAACTCAAATAGAAATGTTTTACCCAAGCCCAAACTCGACTCGAATAAAACTTCGGGCCTAAAAGTTGGGCCCAAACTTAGCCCATTTTAAAACAATGAGCTTTAGGCTGAGTTCAGGCTGCTCTCAAATAGAAATGTTTTATCCAAGCCCAAACTCGGCCCGAATAAAACTTCGGGCCTAAAAGTTGGGCCCAAACTTAGCCCATTTTAAAACAACGAGCTTTAGGCTGAGTTCAGGCTACTTGAATAAAACTTTTTTCTTAATTTTTAGGTTGATTCTAACACTTGAACTATTTGATGATAGTAAATTTGTTAAAAATATATGGATCCAAAAAGAATAAATTAATAAATATACATATACCTAATATCAACATATAAATAAAATTATTATTTGCTAACTAGTTCGAGCTGGGCCTTGGGTTGAAATTGAGCCTACCCAAACTTAGCCAAGCTTGAAATTAGGTTAGCCTAACCCAATTACTTTTCAAGCTGGACATGTCGGGCTTTGGGCCAGCCTAGCCCAATTGATAGCCTTAGATTGAGGCTCTTGTCTCCCTCCCCCAGGTGGCTATGGTTATGCCAATATCCATTAAGGACCAATATCTATTAAAGATAATGCCCCCACAACCCCAATAAACCCACATTGGTACCTACCAAATCAAGGGGTTATGCTACCCAAATGGCTACAAGCAACTTAAAGGTACAATGGGTGCTCATACCTAGGCCATATTCCCAAGGAAAGACCACTCCAAGTGAAGAAAAATCACAAAATTGTGATATTGGCAAATTGCCAGATTTTCAATCACTAGATCTGAAACCGATGAATGAAGACTTGTCTTCTCATTTGCACACATCTCCAATCATTAATGGAGACAAAATTCTGCAATCTCACAAGGCGTCTCAATCGTGCAAGAGACCACATTCACACACTAAATCATCCATGAATGAGACCAAAAGCCCTCATTCGCACACTCAAGCATCCGCAAGAAAGACATTCTCACACCATACCATCCGTGACCAAGGGTCATTTGAGGATTGGGTCATTTGCAAATTAAGGTCATTTGCACACCTCTCATTCTCGAGCTTTGGACCAGAATCCAACTTTGATACATGTCACACTCACAAGGGTTCCTATAGTGATGGAAGACAGAAAAGACTGAAAGGACATAAAGAACTTGAAACCTAAACATAATAAAAAGAAGAAGCCTAAAACAATATGTTCAATTGTGGTAACAACATTTAAAAAAGAAAAGAAATGGGCACTATCACTACCCGAACTCTTTGCGCATTACACAAGCAATGCCAAGCTCAGGCTAGTGTGGAGTTCATGAATTCAATGCTCCTAACCTAGTTCGATCCATTAAAGGGACTTAAGGACAGCAAAGAACCTAAAAATAAAAGTACTTTGCCTCCCGAGCATAAACAGAAGAGAAATATTGCCACCAGCAAGAGGTTAGCAACATGCTGATCAATGCACTTTCACCATGGGCACACTCATAGAGGTTTGACCGATCTTTGCCATCTTTTATTGAAGGGAGCACATGGTAGATACCCTACATTGGAAAGGGAAAGGTTTTTGGACCTAAACAATGATCCCAAGTGGTGGTAATGGTTGCCAGAGCACGAAAAGAGGCCCCATCAATACACCAAGTCCTACTGGATCACTACTGTGAGTCATCAACTCTACTCATATGATGACTAAGAGTCAATTGATGGAAAGTGCTAGAGCACCAAGAACACCTACGATGGAATTACTTGCCAGGAGGAGATCCCTAGGGAATTCCCCTATCATGTTCTAGAATGAGACTAATCCTCATACAACACCTAGATCTTTTGTTGTACTCAATGTTACTGCAGCATCACAAGCTTTGGAAGTAGCTAGCACAAGACAGGAGGGAACATAAGACCTGCCAGTGGACCATACAAGTAATCAAGATTTCCAAGAGGATGTCGATGTTAGAGACTATCGTTCCGATTCTAAGGGTGAACTCACCACAGGAGACTTACAGGCAAAATTAAATGAACGAGATCAGCACATAGTAGCACAAGATGCTGTTGTTGTTGAATTAAAAGCCATTCTTAAACAATATACGTTGGTAAGACAGGGGGTAGCCCCTCCCAACATGAATCATTCAGTAGTAGAATCTACGAGGCTACCTGTTCCAAGTCAACCACAAGGGGTGCATCCACTTTATTCACTAGAATACATCTCTATGCGTATGCCGAGGGTGGTCCTGCTTCCTAACATCACTCCAGATGCTTCTATCCCACATAGACAACCATTGTGAGCACCTTAACGTGAATCATTTCCCCATGGGCCTCCTTGACAAACATATTATTCTTAAGATCCTCCATTGCAAGGCCTTCCCCATAATGGGTATATGGTCAAGGCAGTTACATGCACACCTCTTCTATGCCAACACAAAGGCCATATATGCAATCATATGCACTTTGCGGTGGATCACAGCTCTATGCACTTGATGATGGCTTAGATGTTTAAAGAGTATAAGGAGCAAGAATCCCTAAGGAATTATTTAACTGGTAAACCATATCCGCCACATGTACACATGGTACCCTTTCCACCGAAGTATGTGCAACCCCATTTTTATATGTTCAACAGCTCCACTTACCCTCGGTAGCATATTGCCTAGTTCAAAGCTCGACATGGATCTATTATACAACATAGTGATTTATTGCTAAAGTTGTTCATTCAATCCTTGGATGGCGCTGCCTTCACTTGGCACTCAAATTTAAAACCTCATTATATCCTAGATTGGGAATCCATGAAGAGAACGTTTATCCAACAATTTTGGAGCACAATAGGTCTGTAAAGGTGTACGAGCTAGTCAATGAAAAATAGTGGGACAATGAGTCCGTTGTCGACTTTATTAACAGGTGGAAGAACCTCACATATTCCTGTGTACATACTCCTCCCCTCAAGGATCTTATTGATATGTGCCCGAACAATATATCATATGACATTTCCCTCCATCTCACTCCATAAAGGTTCTCTAGATTTGACTACCTAATATCCAAAGCCTATGCTTTAGAGAAAACGCTATTATGACATAAACGAGAAAGGAAGGGCAAAGATGTCAACACAATGGAGTCTGCTATGGTAGGGACTAAGAAGCCACCTACCAAACTTAAGGTTAAGCAACCTGTAGATGCCACCCAAATGGCTACATCAAGATAGGAAGGGTCTACTAAAAGGTTGATTATGAAAAAAAGGCAAGAGCACACATATACTTTCCACCCAAATGATTTGGAAAGCCTTTTCAAGCAAACCATCCTCTTAGGAGACAATAATTTTTGAACTGAAAAGACCAGTGGAAGTTGACAAAACAAGTGACCCAAAGTATTGCAAGTACCATCGCTTATTGGGGCATACTTTGCTTGAATGCTTTGTTTTCAAGGACAGACTTCAAGATCTGCTTGATAAACAAATAGTGAAACTGGATACGGACATGAAACCCATTGTAGCAAATGATATCTTCATCAACAAGGGCAATAAGGCTCAAATTCAGATGAATTCTCATGCAAGTTTAGATGATGATGGGGATGATTGGGTCATTTTTTAAAGTAAGGTTGCTCGTAAAACGAGACTCCAATTTGTAAAAATAGCCTCAAGCTAGCCACAATGTAATCCAATTAAGCATCCAAGAAAGCACTCCTTATAGCTAAAAGGGGTTACGAAGAAGATAGGAAAGAATTCCAAAATAAAGATTTTTGAACCAGTAATATGGTCAAACGATCTACTGGAACAACCTCTGTGTTTTCCAGTAACTTTGGAAGAATACATGCTAGAGGATTTCATTACTCCTCTAATCATCACCTGCAATAAGCTTCTATTGTACACAGGGAAAATCCCCAGCCATGACAAGATACACCTAAGGAAGCTTGGATAACAATTAACATGACCCAAAATGTCTTAATATATAGGGACTTTTCCAAAAAGAGGATGCCAATTACAAGGGTTGGACATCATGGTAACTGCATTTTCTTTAGGATAAGGGGTTCCATACATGACACACCTCTTCAACTCCTAGGATGGCGTATCTCCTTATGTCACAATGGAAGCATAGATATTTTGAGGTTGTGCTAAATAAGTTTTGACAACGGGCTTTCCCTTATCGCAATGAGGTGTATACTGAACTATTCCTACCTGATTACGAGATCCCTGTATTCATCACCTTCTCTAATGCAGATTATTAATGCCCATAGCGTTATTTATTCAAGTCGCAACAAGGTGTATACTGAACTATTCTTGCTTGATTACGAGATCCCTGTATTCATCACCTTCTCTAATGCAGATTATTAATGCCCATAGTGTTATTTATTCAAGTTCATGATATCTTGCCATGAAATAAAGTACAATAACAATCTTCTCCTATGATTATTCCCACTTTTGTTGGAGGGTGTAGCATTGGATTGGTACATGGATCTACCAACACAAGTATACTGTCTTGGGACATTTTCATTGAATTGTTTATCCACAAATTTATGAGACCAAGGATGGAACCATAAGATAATTGGAACACGGATCCTTTACGACAAGCTAAGAAACATCAAACTTATGAAGAGATTGAGGGTTCTCTAGATCAGATCATTGTTTAAGTGCTGGACCTAAGGTGCTTTGATGAAACAAGGTGGCCTATCAAGAATGAGGTTTATCTTACTCAGTTCCTAGAAGGGTATCATCTCCCATCATTTACTTTATATACAGGGGTAGGAGATCCCCATTACCATACTAAATGTTTCCTTCAAGAAATTGGATTGCCTAAAACTGAACACAATCTGCTTTTGCGGCTCTTCCCCATTTCCCTGAACTCACATGACTTTGACTAGTACTTGACTTTTCCATCTGTCCATGTATCTTCTTGGCCAACGCTCATTGATTGCTTTTACAGATGACAAAGAGCATATAGGCATGATCCCTAGTTTCTTAAAAGTGTGGTACAATTCTTGCCATAAGATCAATGGGATATTGATATGAGTGTTAGCGAAGCCTCAACTTCAGTTGGCGAGGATGAGGAAATCTTAGACCCATGGAGAATCCATAGCGAAGACTCATCCCTTCAAGATATGCTAGCTCTAGTTACAGATTCTGAAGATTCAGATGATGATATTGATGATTTTGTCAGGGCATCTGAAAACTTCTAAGAAAATGACTTATCCAAAATCAACAAATGGAAGCATGCAATGTCACAAAGCTAAAGATTACAATTCCGGTTAAAGGACATCAGCCTCACACATGACAAGCATACCGGTTAGGCTAAGGTCTAGAAATCAAATACCGCCTCGCAATCCTACCGCTAACCAGCAGGCTAATACAATGAAGAAATTCGTTATGGACAATTATCATAATAAAATTATAAGGAAGGCATATAGTTCAATTCCTTATAATGTCATGACACATTTGAAAAAGATTTCAGCTCTTTTAAGTGCCTATGATGCCCTCCGTATGTCTTTAGAGCTCAGGGCTTCCTTAGTTTATGAACTTACCAACCCTAATGAGTTTACCCAGCATGCCGAGATTGCAAGAGCTTCTTGCCAGAAATTAATACAAGAAGGCCTTTGTATGCCCACGGCCACCTTCAAGGACACCGACTGATATTTGGATGACCCTCACCATAATAGACTGTTGTTCATTACAAGTAGAATAGATAATCAACCCGTATATAGGGTAATGATCGATGGCTATTCAGCAGTTAATATTCTTCCAGCAAAGACCTTGTCTTACTTAGGAATTAAACTGTCTCAATTATGGCCTAGCAGCCTTGTTATCCAAGGTTTCAATTAGAATGGACAACATCCGCTCAGCTCCATTAGGTTGAAGACTATGTTCGGACATATAGAAGAATGGACATCTTTTTTTATTATCGATGTAGACATATCGTATAATGTTCTCATGGGCCAACCATGGATACATAAGTATCAAGTCATCCTATCTACCTTCCTCCATTGTATAAAGTACCCCTGGCAAAACACTCAAGGCACTATTATTACTGATGACAACCCCTTCCAAACAACGGACTCTTACTTTGACAATGCTAAATTTTATCAAAAGGGTGAATCATCAATATTATAGCAAATAGCATCACAAGATATCCCATCTAGTGACAATAATACCAACAGGAAGCCATGAAAGCTAAGAGTAAAACATGCTGATAAGGCTAATAAGGGCAAATCTAAGTTGTTACTTGATGATGTAGCATCAAATTTTGTCCTCCCGTTAGCACAATTATTCGGTTCCAAGGTTGATGCTTATAGATCACCTACCATTTTCCACCCTAAAGGCCCGATCCGACCAAAGAAGGAGTCAGGTGGTACGCCTAAAAGGGAGTTGAAATACTAAGACAATTTGTTGCCACATGCTAAACTATCTTCGTGATTATGAGAAAGTGTTAATTTCAACCAACGAGGGAAATGGAAGGACACATACATGGGAAAGGAAGTCCTGACTCAAGATTTCAAATGCCTAGTCCTTCACTCAAAACAAAAAGATGATATAAAAGGACTATGATGACAACTTACTAAACTGAATGTTTCTTTACACATGGTCACGTTGCAAGTTGCTAACTCTTCCAATAATGACCCCAGCCCTTCACATACAAATGATATGAAGTCACTGATATGCAATCCGGACCTTGTCATAACTTAGCCAGTTATCAACATGGCAGTTTTGGATTTGGATGATTCCTTCTTAGGTTTCTTATTCATAAAAGAATCTATGCAGCCTGGGTTAGAACCTTCTTCTAAAGATTTAATTATGGGACAAGTCATGCCTGCACCTCCAGAACGTGAAGATGGAGGTCAAGCAACCGTCGATGACTTAATCAAAATAAATTTAGGGACCGAAGAGGATCATCAGCCTACTTTTATTAATGCTCACCTTTCCCCTGAGGAGCGGGTGCAATACTTTGAATTTCTCAAAGAAAATCGGGATTTGTTCATATGGAACTATTCTAAAATGATAGGGCTAGACCCCAACATTGCAACTCATCACTTGGCTATAAACCCTTCTCAAGGTCCCATCAAGCAGCATCCAAGAAAGCCTTGGCATGATATAGCTAATAAAATAGAGGGCAAAGTGGATAAACTCTGTAGTGTCAAGTTTATATGAGTAGTCAAATACCCAAAATAGTTTTCCATTATTATGCTGGTACAAAAGAAGAATGACCAAATTAGGGTATGCATTGATTATAAGGATCTTAATACTACTTTCCCAAAAGATGACTTCCTATTACTTCTCACTGAACTCCTTGTGGATGCCACCACTGATTATGAGGCCCTTTCCTTCATGGATGGGTATTCAAGATACAACCAAATCAATATGGCATTGGAAGATGAGGAAGCTACAACATTTTGGACCCTAAAAGAAATATTATGCTATAAGGTCATGCTCTTTGGTTTGAAGAATGTAGGTGCCACTTACCAAAGAACAATGACTTATATATTCAAAGACCTCTTGCGTGATGTAATTGAGTGCTATGTTGATGATATGGTTGTTAAAACAAAACTCTGAAAAGATCATATTGCTGATTTGGAGTGGGTATTTCAAAGGCCTCGTCACTATAGTTTGAAGATGAACCCCCTTAAATGTGATCTTGGTCTCTTCAAAAGGTTCCTAGGATTTATTTTTCAACATAGGGACATTGAAATAGATCCAAAGAAGATTACCTCCATAATTGACATGCCAACACCGAAATACATTACTAAGATTAACATACTACAAGGCTGACTAGCATACATTAGAAAGTTTATTTCCAACCTTTCTGGGTGATGCCAACCTTTTTCTCGGTTAATGAAGAAAGGAGTCTCCTTTGTCTGGGATCAAGCTTTCCAAAATGTCTTTGATAGCATCAAAAAGTACTTGTTAAACCCGCCGGTACTTATGAGTTCTTCATTAGGAAAGTCATTATTATTATATATCACTACTATGGACTATTCTCTTGGCACTCTCCTCGCTCAACATAATGAAGAAGAGAAAGAGCATGCGTTGTACTATTTCAACTGAGCAATGGCAGGAGCCAAATGAAATTATTCTCCCATTGAGAACATTTTTTTGGTCTTTAGTCTTTGCATTATAGAAGCTATGGCATTATTTACTCACTACAATGATGCATCTTATTTTTCAGAGGAGGTCCTTTAAAATATATCATGAGCCGTCCATCTGTTTGAGGGTGTCTCACCAAATAGACAATCCTTCCATCCAAATTTGACATCCATTATATCCGGCAACGGGCAGTAAAGGGGCAAGCTCTTGTTGATCTTCTCGTTGCACATTCTATCCCAGATGATTCTCCTTTGCAACTTGATATCCTTAATGATGAGGTTATGCAAGTCAATATAAAGATGGAATGAGAAATGTACTTTAATGGTGCATCAAAGGGACCAACGAGTACTCCGGGTGATAATACAAATAAAACTTTTGGAATTTGCATCATTTTCGTCACTTCAGATAATGGTGTCATCATGCACCCACTTACATTGAATCAAGGGTGCTCCAATAATGAAATTAAGTATGAGGCCCTTATAGCAAGACTCGAATTAGCTTTGGAAATATCTATGGATGACCTTGTTGTTTATACCTATTCATAACTTGTCATATGTCAAATGAATGGCCTTTATCATATCAAGAAGCCAAGTCTCACTCCATATTTCAAAAGGGCCAAGGACTTAGCAAAACTATTCCAATGTATGCATATACAACATGTTAAAAGGGGTTATAATGGGAAAGCTGATGCACTTGGTAGCTTGGCCACTTCCCTTACACATCCAAGGGATGACTACCTCACTATCCATATCGGTGAAAATTGGGTCATATCCCCACTTTCCAATACAGATGAGGATGATACACTCATTTGCATTGTTGAGTTGTAAGAAGTACAAGAACAGGTTTTGGGTGATGTTGACATAGAGCTGTCCGAAGAAGACTGGCATACTCCCATTATTCATCTATTAGATAGAATGAAGCCTGCCGATCCCATCCAACTTGTAGAAATGCAATGATGCACTCCACTATTCACTCTACAAGGCAATCAATTATATATATGTTCCCTTGATTACATCTTGCCACGTCGTTTATCTACAAATGAGGTAACCTAAGTAATGGCTAAAGTATTTGTAGGTGTGTGGGGGGGGCATCAAAGTGGACCTTGTAGAAACCCAAGAGTGCATGCGAATGTCAATATGTTATGACATTTGCCACACTCTGATTCCAATGAATGGAAAAGTAAATCCTCATTTTTTCACAATAAAAGGATTTTGAGTATTCACTTTCGCCCTAAAAGTGTGCACTAATGGACTATTCACACTCGTGCACTACGAAAACCAAAAATTGAAATTTGGGTTTATCTCTTTTTGGAGTGGTTATTTTGGATAGCCACGACTCTTGTGAGTCTCTTAATTGCCCAAAAGATGGAAGGAAGGAGATGGATTCTCGCAAAGAAGAATCACCTAAATCTGTTGGGATAAGATTTGAAGAATCCCACTCCAACAGAAATGATATGGAAGAGATAGAGTTCTTCTCAAAATTGGACTCTTCTTTAAACTCATTTCGGTGTCCTATAAATACTAACATACACGCACAGAGAATATACATAAGAAGGAAGAACGAGAGAGAGTGAAAAAGTTGAAAGTTCATTACAAGGAAAGCTGCATTTTTCTCTTGAAGTTCTACAACCCACCTCTCTTCCAAAAGAGAAGGGAGTACATCCATTATACCTTTGCAAAATCCCTAAGGAAGACATCATAGGTAGCTTGAGGATGATTCAAGTCATAGATAGGTAAACTTGTTGGTGAATGAACAAAGTGTAATCCATACTATATATATTTGAAAGAGCATCATCTTTTATGTGATACGATACTGAGTAACTTTAAAATAATCAGAGGTTCGTTGTGTTAAATGGTTGTAATTAACAAGTCTACCAGACTTGGAGCTTTAGTTCCCCATACATAAAATAATAAACTAGCCTCTAAAAATAGCTAGGTAATTTGTCCAACAAATTTCACCTCATATTATAGGCTCGAAATTTGATGTTACAAATTTCTAGCACGTCTAGTGGGACTAAACTTTCCCTTCATCTCTCTTTAAGTTCAGTTGAATTAATGGGTTTTTCCTATTTTCAAAAGTACCCCAATGGAGTTGCAACTGTGAAAACCTCTACTGGTTTGCCACAAGTCACAAGGAAAACGTGGATTGAGGCTTTGGTCTCCCACCACCATCCATCCAGATGGTTAAGTCTTTGGTCTCCCAGCATATGGTTGAAGCTTCGGTCTCCTAATGTAAGCTTAAGGCTTCGGTCTCCTTACTTCACCAGGGGTTGAGGCACTAGTCTCCCCTCGGGCGGTGGTAGCACTGCCTATCTCAGCCAAAAAGGACAAGTCTAATGCTAAATCAAGGGGATATGCCCCCAAATCATTTCGAATAAGTTAAGGAAATAATGGATACCTAAATCTGAACTAAACAAACACTCAAAAGCCATTGAAGCTTCTAGAAAAAGACAAAATGTTGTCTCGAGCAAGGGCCTAGAATTTTTCTCACCGCAACAAAAGTGCGTGAATGAACATACACATTCACATTTGCCAGGATATGAGTCCGTGAGTGATATAGAAAATTCTCATTCATAGGAAAATGCTCACAGACGCAAGCGTCATGCAGCAAAGAAAAAGGGAAAAACCCGAATGCATAAGTCTAAATTAACTACACTTACCAAGGGGAAATCCTAGCCAGTGACTTTGTGTTACTCACGCATAATTTAGTGCAAACACTTGTGGCGAATGAGGATGAAATTTCACATTCGTGCACAATTGTGTGTTCCCAGAGATGAAAACATTTGCACAATATGGTCGCGGCAAATGAATAAGTAAATCCTCATTTGCGCACATCTGTAGACCTGAAACAAGACTTCCATTTGCCACCTGAGAACTAGGGTTTGACTATAGTCCATATTACTCTCATAGGAGTTCCCATAGAGACTCTTGGGCTTTCCATCAAAATGAACAGGCTATGAAACAGCTAAAGAGCATTCTATGTCAAACCTAAAGGCTTTGTCATCACCAAGTTGAGTTTTGATGGTGCCATGTGCCGATTCCAAGGTGACAAAGGGAGTAGTCTACCTTATCATGGCTAGTTCTTTTTGAATCCTCTCAATATATTCGGGCAAGGTAATGCATGTAATGGTGGAAATATCTCCCCCAGTGTGGAAATAGGGATGCAACTTTGAAAAAATCCCCGTCACCCCACTAAGGGTATAATCAACAATTTGGTCGTCAACATCATATCCGTTCATGATGGCCACCAGATCCCCCAAGTTACTCACCCTATCCCAAGCACGACAGAGTTCTATTCTAATATCCTTACAAACACCCATAAATGACTTCTTTGAAGTATAACGTTGAATCTTCAATTATTTGTGAGGCTTGGTGGATCCACTAAGGGTTGGAGAGGCCCCCCTTTTTCTCGAATGACAGGGTGGCTCTAACCATTCAGTTGTCGAAACCCTAGAGGGTCGATTAAAGGGCTACAATAGTCCTTGTTCCTATTATAATGGTACCATATCAGCCAGGCTCAACTAATCATCTATATGATCAGTTTGTTGAATAAACTCCCTTACCGTTGGGATAGCTTAATCTGACTCATGACGGTCTGCTAACCTCGTTGTAGTCCACAGAGGTTCTTTAATTGCTCCAGTGCCAATATCATCAAATTCGTCATCACACAAAGGTTACAAACATTTTGGAGTTTGATCTCTTATAGGACTGGGCACACTTTGAGGTCCTCTATTGCAAGACAGGTTTCATGTAGGTCTCTTTCTTTGAGTCTTGCTACCTTGAGCAATAGCACCCGAGCCCGAAGGAGGAGGTGGTGGAGCTGAACTTCTTCCTCCTTACTGTTGTTATGATCCTTTCTTTGATGGGGTTTAGTTGAGCCATCTTACTTGCAAGTCCTGTTGAGCTAACTCATCATTTTGGGTATTGTCGGCCATTGTTACCATGTCCTAACCATCATAAAAAAAATTACTCTGGAATTCTCTACATCTCCGCTATACTTTACAAAGTGGAAGAAGGAGTTGTGCCACCACTTGGCATAACGAGAATCAAAAAATAAACAATTTTGCTCTCTAGGTTCGACAAGTATGACTACCCTGTTGCCTGTATCAGCTCGCACAAAGTATAAGTACATAGCCTTAATCATTTTCAAGTCTTTTGTCTTGCCTAGTTTCCTTTCATCCATGGGCAGGCGGGCAAAACCTTGGAAGTATCCAAACTGACAAGAAAACCGATGTGGGTTATACACTTCGAAGCAAAGATGCTCATCTCTTCTCCATGCTAATGAGCTGCTTCTTAATGAATAGAAGAAGGCCCATACATTTCCATGATGTGACTTGTCATCTACAAGGGTTCTCTTGTCGAAAAGGTGGTCCAACATTAGAGTGCACATCTTTTGAAAGTAGAAGTAGGATGAAGACCGCTTTACCTTTATGATGCGACAATTCTTCAAAGTATCCATATAGGCTATATTTCTCAAATCCATCCTTCCCCTATGATAAGTAAAGGGGAAGTGTAGGCATAGCCACAAACACAAGTACTACAAAGGGAGATACGTAAGCTTAGTTCCGATCTCTCCTGAGCTTACTTTGTGTTTGATGATGTCCCTGAGATAGCTATATAGACAATAGAGGCTCGGGACTACCAAATTCAATCTTACACCGTGCCAGTAGCCATTAGGACACATGGGCAAATCCTTTCTTCAGTGCTGCTAGGAAGGGCAAAGCTGCTTAGGAAAGCCACATACAGACCACCAAGAAAGGTATGGTTATCTATATCCGACATGAGCTTAATGTTCCCATGTGTCCAAAGAGGTGGCTTTTCTTTCTTTTGGGATCTGTTTGCATTTGGCCCCTTGAAAACAGTTTTTTCCAAGCCCCATAGGAGAGATTAGGGCTGCTAAACTCTGTGAATAGTTGAAATAACCTATGAGTCATTTTCGAAAGATGCTCAAAGAATGCGTTGAACAGGTTATACTCTTCCATAAGTTCCCCTTTAAATGGTAAGTGGCTCACGCCAATAAATTCCCATAAAGATATGCCAAGTTCGCCATATTAGCATAAGAAGGTGTTGATGTCTAGACTCCATTTGGAAAAGGCTTCCACCAACATATCCGTATGTTTTTTGAAATTTCCTATTAAACATCTAAGGGCTTCAGCCATACCGACCACATTAATTCCTATGGAGAAATTATCCAAGCAAAAACTAACCCATGCATCCCATTTGCCACCAGCCACAAAGGTTGAAGAGCCATAGAAATTCTTCCCCACCTAGGAGCTTCCCCAAGGCGAATATGACGAATTAAATTTTTGAATTCTGTAATGGTTAACTGCATGGTAGTTTCACTTTTCATTACAGATGGTACATGAGAATTTTGATGATCATGTTGTATGTGGCCATGATCACTCGGGAGACACCAACCCTTCATCGCCTTGTCAACATAGTTAGGAGGACTTAAAGCATGTTTCGGGCTCTCAACCACAAACACCAGGTCAAAAAGACAAGGCTTCTCACCCACTCATGATCTTGGTGAATAAGTGAAAGAAATACTTCTCACTTTTCCTGTTCATATAAGGATATCCTCTATGGTGGAGCCATGGATGCACAAAAGGAAATAAGAAAAGTGAGAAATGAAGTTAAGAAAAAGTGCAAAATTCCTAAGTGTAAAAGTGTGTGTGAATGACACTTATGCGTGAATGAAACATGCTCACGAATAAGTCATTCTGTATGAATGAAATATGTTCGTGAATGTAGCATATTCTGCACGAATGTCAAATGTGTGTTATCTTATGTGTGAATGATTAGTTATGTGATCAATCGCGCAAAATTGGGCAGCATAACCCTACGAATGAACCATGCCCGAATGAATATAAGTTAGCCCATTCACGTATAGGATCTCACTAGAGTAAGGAGTGCACGAATGAGAAGGTGCCTTAACTCGTAAATGATGTGAAGAGTGTTATTCACGAACCCACTCAAGCCAGCATTCGCAAGACAAGCCTGGAAGCGCAGAATGAGTCACCAGATGTCTAGTCGTCACCGGAGATGATGACCGGACCACCCGAAGGTTCTTTTAGGTCTAAAGACACCAAATCTTCACAAAAAATTATGAAATTTGTGTCAAAATACTCATTTTCACCATGCGAACACTTTTATCCAAACAAAATTTGGATTTGGGGTTCTAAAACTCACCTAAGTGCAAAAATGGGTTTTGGATTCAAGAAGCTTCAAGAAAATGGATTCTGGCAATTCAAAGACTTTGAAAATTGTATGAAAATGATCCCAGAAGGAAAATGGAAGGATCTAATGGATTAGATTGGCGATTTTGATATGAAATTGAAAAGACAAGAGGTTTTGAGCTCTCAGGTAATGGGAGTTTGCATAGGAAATGGTCCGAATGAACTAAGGAAGAAGAAGACCAAGTTTTTATACTTGTAGGGATAATTTGGTATGTCCACTTTAGAATTTGAAAATACCCACGTATTCATGAGGGCAAGATGGTCTTTTCATTCGCCAGTTGTGAATGAGGGAAAAATGTAAAATCACTTAAAAGGTAACTGAAGGGACGTGTGTCATTTAGTCATAATTTTCTCAAAACAATGCATCATTTCATTCACCTTCCACGATACACTTTTCGAGGGGGCAACTGTTGAAACTGAAAGTTCATGAATGACAAAAATTGTGTCATTTGTAGGGGTGACATAATTCGCGAATGATCCAAAACATTTCACTAGCCAACATAAGTGAGGCTTGTAAATGGGCCATAAAATGCTCATTCGTGACTAACATGAAGCTCGAGAATGAGAACACAATTTCATTATGAACTAGAAAATCCATTTTGACTCCAACTTCTTAAATGGTGGTTGTTTACGACACCTATAGACTCCTTAAGCACCTAGGAGACTAATGGCGGTGCTATATCGTATCGAAAAAGCACCGAGGTGCATAGAAAAGATGGATGGCACATTCCCACTTAAAGAACTCTAAGAGCAAAAAAGAGTTTGTTTCTCACATGGACTCTAACTTAGCTTATTTTTACATCTATATATACCTTCAAAGAGGACGAAATCACAACTTTTTGACTCCTCCCATATCCTCATTTTGCTTTGCAAGCTTTTTTTCTCCAATCCAGGTAAGTTCTTCATCTTCTCCAAGTCTGCAAACCAGCAAGTTCTTCTCTTCAAGTACGGTAGAAAATCCATTAAACCTCCGCATGCGATCTGTTCAAAGAAGATAGTACAAGAGCTTGAACCTTGAAGATATCCATGGCTAGGTAAGATTTAGAGTTTACTTTGTATTTAAAACAAAACTTGTAAGTAATATTCATATTAATAAAGAGTCAAAGTTTTCATCTTCTTCTTCCTCTTCTTTTCTATTTTTATGCAACTTTTATTTATTTACAATTTGCGTAACTTGAGATAATTAGAGGTTTGTTACGCTAAACAATAGTAATTAACAAACTCTTTCTAAGGGTTTAGAGTAATAGTTCCCCACGAAAAAATAATAAACCAACCCTCTAAACAGCTAAGTGATTTGTATACATTGAATTACAACACATAAGAAATCTGGTGTTACACCTAACAAGCCTTTCTTAATAGTGTCCATGCATGGCCTACATATTACCAATAAGAATAAGCATAAATAAACTACTTCAAGGTAACATACAACATTCCTAAGCATTTAGTAGTTATAACAAGACAATTGTCATGGTGAAGCATATATAGATCAACATCATTTCTTACAAATTCATCTTTACATTAGCATTTATTGTTTACATTATAGCTTTCATAAACTCTTACCATTTATTTTATTCAACATAATTCATTTTCCCTTACTTACCATTATCCTTAGCATTTTCATACCTTAGGTTTCTTCACTACTTAGAACTTTATCAAATTCTAGTTATTACTTCAAATCGCTTTCATCATTGTTGTTTTAGTTTTCACTTATGATTTTTTAAAGATTACATGTTCTATTTTTTCATACATATCTTATAAACTTTCATCTTTTTTTCAAGGAGTATGAAATTTCACTTCTTTCTTAATATTTTCTTTTCTTATTTATATTAAGGACTTTCATTTTCATTAGTAACTAATTTACTTTCATTTATTTTCATGAAACTTCTTTTTCTTACATAATTTATAGATCTTTTCTTATTTATAAAACTTAGATGTTTCTATTTCTTTGTCTTAATATTTTTCATTATTTATATAACTTAAATCTTTCACTTACTTTTGAATCTTATATGTTTCCATTCCCTTCTTATCCTAGTTTCACTCTTCTTACATATCTTACACACTTTCTATATTTATAACACTTCGGTATTTTCGTTTGTT
>JAOXJP010244916.1:0-22723 GCA_025762735.1 Platanus orientalis | reverse complement strand
GTGGAGACCCTTCCTCTTGTTTGTAACTGAAAATAGTGATTTGAAACACAAAAAGAGAAAAAACTCAACCGCAGGCCTTTTAAAAGTTATAACTTCTCTCAACGCCTAATCGTGCTCCCATTGCCTGAATTTTAATTCAATTAAATTCAGGCATTGAGACCAAATTCAAGCATTAAGCATTTTTCGTCAGTAATTATTCCAATGCCTATTCGTGCATACAACGCCTAAATTTTAATTTAATTAAAATTAGGCGTTGAAACAAAATTCAGGCGTTAGGGTTAATTTCTGCAGAATATTGCTTTCAACTATAAAATCACATTTTTGACCCCGTGTTCATACTTGTGTTTACAGACATAGTTCACAGACCTATGCAATTGGATTCATACTCCACCATCTCCGTGAACTTCACAAATACCCTAATTTCCCGTCCCCCTGAAAAACAGGAAGTGTGGAAAAGTTAAAGTCGGCTAGGAGCAACATTGACTTTGGCATAAATCAACTTAGATTGGCCGCTATTAGAGGCAGCCATTTCCTTTTGGGACTCGTCATCCATGGTTTTGCACTTCGGAGAATAAGAACTTACACCCACTATCGAGGAGCTCAAATCCTTTTTAGATTGGAAACATTGTCTTGGCATCAGTGCCGTAATCTCGACCCATAAGCTTAGCTACCTCAAAGGCTTCCACGGATTGGACATCTCTAAGGCCTCCCTAACTAAGGAAGCTATAGGAGAATACATGCATTGCCCTTTTGACCTTCTATTGGAAAAAAGTTTGAAGAAAGTTGGTGATTTCGCCGACTCCATCAAGTTCAGAGCATTCACTTTGGTCGTTTTAGGATAACTTTTGCTATCACATAGCTGCCATCATATCAATGGCATCCTACTTGACATTTTGGAACGACATCTACAGAAGAAGACGTTAGCACCTATGATCATATCTAAGACTTTCTCTAGTCTCTCACATAGTGCTCGACATCCCAAAGGTCGATTGTATGGTTGCCTAACTTTCTTACAAGCTTCGATATAGGAATACTTGTCCACCCTTGCGTCTTTCCCGACTTATGTATCTCAAGATTTGACTCCAGCACATATACATATCAAAAGCTGCTCCTTGCCAATCAGAACAACTACATTGGATTATCAGAACTTGCTAGCTACTATGCTTCTTGAACAAATCACTTGGCGTGTCAAGTGGCACACAACACGCTACTGACTTCTTGCAACCAAGGACCGCACATACATGGTTATCACAGGAGTCTACTAGAGCACTCCCTATGTACCCATATACGTCCTTTGGTAATTCCCTCTTAGGCAAGATCTCTTCGATTTCCCCACGGTTTTCGAAGACATCTTCAGGCTTGACCAATGTACATTCAATCACACATGGTCTACACTAGCCACTTTGTGGGACAGCTCGCATACCAGAGTCACAGGACATACATAGCTGGTATCCTCAAAAGTGTAAGCCATGGCATCTTCTTACGAGCATTGGCTTTTGCATAAGCCCCCTCTACAGCCTACTACACCTGTAGCATCTGCTTCTTCAAACAATAGGCCGTGCACTGAATCGACATCTTCATCATATACAGAGCCTTCTCCCTCTCAGGCCGAGTACGAGCAAGCATTGACAGACTTAGTCGAGGAGTGGGCCTTACATGCCCAAATCAGGGCTGCCTTAGAAGCTGAGACACTTTTGCGTACAATGGCTGAGGTCTCACGTGAATGCACCCAACATTGGAATGAAACCCAAGCTGAGCTCATTCATTCTTTGAAAAGGGAGCTCAATGACAGTAGGACTTCCCACGAAGATTTGGGAATCGAGATGAGGTGCAGCAATGGTTTGGCCTTTGTTCAAGATTAGTGGATGCAGTCATGGGTTCACGAGCTGAGAAAACATATCTTCTCCTTAGGCTACAAACCGGTGTCGCCTCCACCACCTCCAATGGTGCTTGATCTTTAGTTTATATTTTATGCTTTCCTTTCAGATGTATTGGGACAAGTAACCCCTCCTTTTGTAATATTTTCGATATATGCATTGTACAAAGTTTTGTTTCCAAAAATTCTCATAGTTAATTAAAGGACATGAATTCACCTGTATGGCATATGCAGTTGTAAAAGCACCTAGCTATCAATTGTGAATGAATGTAAAGAATGAACCCTACAAAATTATAACAATGAATCCTTCTTTCTTTCATAAAATAGTTAAGTAAGCTACAATTGCTCCCTCAAATGCTCGACTATAGAAGAAAAGGTGCAACATAGCAAAGCGATGTTAGAAAAGTCAACGCCTCCATCTATGGCAAGCACCGCATCTCTTACATTCCCAAAGACATCTTCGAGAAATCCACCTCCTGGTAGGATGGGTCCCAAAGATACTTTCTTGGATGGATTCAAGTCTGAAGTGGAATGACTAATGGGGGACTTCATGTCCCAGCATGGTTGGACCTCCACCCCTAAGCCTGGTCAATCTTCTTCATTACCTCAAACTTCTCCAACACCTCTCAGCCAACCCAACACCAATGAGCAGCCTCGAATTCCAACACTCACTAAGTTTGAGAAGCTAATGTTTGAATACCTGTTGAAGCAAGGAGGGCCTCATGGCTAGAAGACAGTCTCTGAGCTACCACCACCTCCCAGTATTGCTGAGTAGATTCCACCAAATGGCCAGTCATACACACAGGGCCCCATCTATGTCACGGCCCACTCTGAGCCACAACCACATACATGCAACCAGAACATTAGGCCGCCTTCGATCTAGAAGAGCAGTATGGGCCGTCAACATCAAGCAAGAAAAGGAAAGAGAGTGTTGCTCCTCCAAAGGATGGAACTAGTGCACAGCTAGCTAAGCTTGCAGCAGAGGTAGAATTGATGAAAGGGGGCAATTCCCCATCTCTATGGACTTTGAGGATCTCTGTATCCACCTTAGGGGTATACTACCACCAAATTTTTAAATTTCAAGTGTCAAGAAGTATGATGGTACCACCTGTCTCAGGATGTATCTCCGCATGTATTACAACGCTATGTTCCAATGGGGACATGATGAGCATATCTTGGTCTAGATGTTTTGCCAAAGTCTAGAGAAGAATGCAGGAAAATGGCTAGTAAGCCAAGAAAAGTGCAACATCAGCACATGGAGGACATGATATCTTGAGATGCTACTAACCAAGAAAGAGATAGAAGGAATGAGACCCGCCATGGGAGAAAGTATTAGGGATTTTTCCTATAGGTGGAGATTAAAAACCTCTGACCTAAAACACCCTATGTTTAAGGAGGACATGATATCTACCTTCATGAGGACATTGGGTCCTACCTACCAACTGATGCTCCTGACTGCATCACAAAGCAACTTCACTCAGGTTGTTGACAAAGGAGCAAAAGTAAAGCTGGCTATCAAGGTAGGTTTAGTACAAGATACATCGCTCGCCCTTACTAGTTCCACCAAAATCATGCCGAAGAAGGAAATAGTCACCTGACCAGAAGTGAATCTTGTGTAAGCCATTGGGGTTCCTTGGCCTAGCTAGAACAACGGTCATGTTCTGCCTCTGTCGCAGCCAACCTAAGGCCATCCTGCATCAAGGAACATCATTCCTCCATAATAGTTGTACCAACCAAGATACTTGGGTGGGCCTGAAGAAGAGAAGAAAAAGAGAAAATTCACCCCATTACCCTACTCTTACAAGTACATCATGGATACCTTATTAAAAAGAGGTTATTATAGCCAAGTAACCCAATACCTCCATCTTACCCCCTACCCTACCACTACAACCAAGCAGAGCATTATGAGTACCATCAAACCCTAGGGCACACCATCGACAGGTGTTATCGCTTAAGACATGATATCAAGATCTGATCGATGAGGGTAAAGTATCATTTAACCCCACACCCACCAATCCTCCACCAAAATCCACTCCCTGACCACTAGCCACCAAAAGGAGCTAACATGATTGGTCTCATCAGCACCTAATTTAATCCCTCCAGCTACATCACCAAGATCTCAGCGCCCAAGAAAATTATCTTCTTACCCGACATCAACCAAGTGTTCACCCTGAATGTACACTTCCTTGAGCCTATTACCCCTCTTGAATATGAGCATTTGCTCTCACACATGTGGGATATAGCTCCAGATAGCCTAGTAATAGTTCTCCTCCCTGATGTAAATATGTATGGGGAAGGTTCAGCAAGCCATGACCCATTTTCATCCCCCATATCATCCCATCTCCATCCCTCTATGCCCAACTCACTGCTTTTCATCCCCTTACCAAGTTATCAACATCCCCCCACCAACTAGAATACAATACCTGCTGAACCGAGTTCCTCTAGGGTATCTAGTCGGGGAAGTGGCAAATCCTAAACTGTCAAAGGATGAACTAGAGGAGCTCATAGCCTTTATTACTCGGTCAGGTAGATCTTTCAAATCAGTCACATATCTGCATCCTGAGGGCAAAGAAGGGAAAGAGAAGATGATAGAAGAAGTGGAGACAGAGGTACAGAAATAGACTAGAGAGGCAGAAGAAAAGAGAGAGAATGAGATTTTGAGGTAGCAATTTGGAAGCCCCACTTATTCCTAGTTGAGCAGTTGTCTAAAACACCAGCACAGGTCTCAATTTTAAGCTTTTGTTAACATCAAAGCAGTATAGAGAAAGATTCTTGAGCATATTCAAAAAGTCTTTTATGGACACCTCGATCACACTAGACAAGTTAGAAAAATGGTAGCCAGAGTATCAACACCACGAGTCATCACATTATCAAAGGATGAGATTCCCAAGGGCTACACCATGTATAATTGAGCCATCTACATCATGGCCCACCACTTAAACATGTGTATTCCCCTCGTTTTGGTAAATAATGGGTCCGTCTTAAATATCTGCACCAAAGATACATTGGACACATTGGGAGTTCCCTTAGACCATGTGAAACCCAATCCATGTGACATAAGGGCCTTCGACAACTCAGTTAGTCGTGGCCAAGGAGAAGTGTACATTCCCTTAGTGATAGAAGGGAGAATGTTCTAAGTTTAATTTCAAGTGTTGAGCATACCATCATGCTTCACAATGTTGTTAGGAAGACCATGGATTCATCAGGCAAGTGTTGTCCTATCCACTCTCAACCAGAAAGTGAAGTTCATTATCAATGACGAAGTCCTTACAGTGCTAGCAGATACAGATGTCATCACAATGACGGGTCATAAGATATTGGGAGTTTAGAACTTGCAACCTTTAAACTCTTTCATATCGTACCAATTTGAGGTTGTACATACAGAGAAAGAAGCAGTAGAGCTAAAGAGGAAGGCTGAAAATTGGGACCCCCAGCACTTTAGATCTAGGGCATGCCCTATTAAATCTACTTCTAGAGTACATAGACATCTTTGCATGGACCTATGTGGACATGCCTGGTTTGGACACAAACCTTGTCACATATAAGCTTCCCATTAACTCAGATATTCATCCCATTAAGCAAAAGCCTAGGCATTTATGACCAGAATGGTCCCTAGCCCTCAAAGAAGAAAGTCAAAAATAACTAGACGTAGGCTTGTTTTTGTCTATCTGATATCCTCAATGGTTAGCCAACATCGTACCCATACCCAAGAAGGATGACAATGTCCGAATGTGTATCGACTACAAAGACCTAAACAAAGCTAGTCCCAAAGATGACTTCCCATTACCCCACATTGATGTGCTCATTGATAGTACTACCGGACACAAGATGATGTCTTTCATGGACAGGTTCTTAGGCTACAACCAGTTAAAGATGTCCATAGAAGATTGTGAGAAGATTGCTTTCACAACCCCTTAGGACACATTTTATTACAAAGTCCTGCCCTTCGGTCTCAAGAACGCAGGGGTAACATATCAACGGGCCATGAGGGCCCTCTTTCCTGACATGATCAACAAAGAGATGAAAGTCTATGTTGACAACATGATTGTCAAGTCTTGTCACAAAAAAGATCACCTAAAACATCTACAGAAGCTGTTTGCCCATCTCAAAAAATATAGATTAAAGCTAAACCCAAACAAATACATCTTTGGAGCTTCCCATAGAAAATTGTTAGGCTTCATCATCAGTGAAAGAGGCATAGAAGTTGTTATCGTTCTTGAGCAATGTCTGACCTGTGATGGGTTTTTTGAAGAAGAGAGACTCAGGGGTGCATAGGTTCTGAAATTAAACCATTAGGACCACAGGAGAGGGTCTAGGGGTCATTCTTTGAGTAGAAAGTGTAAAATGGTAATTTTTTTCCCGCGGTTCAAAAAAGGGTGAAAATATGAATTATTTGGTTATGATGCTTCATGACTGGAAGACTTATGTAGGCTAAGAGATTCAGTGATCTGGATGACAAATGGTGAGTATTGAGCCTTTGGAGGTAGAAGGGTAAAATGGTAATTTTTCCAATTATGATGCTTTAATGAAAAGAAAGGCTTACAGGGGGTGGAAAACTTACCAATGACATGAATAGAGTTCTAAAATGTGGACCCTCAAAGTCCTGTTGATGCTTTTGAGAGATATTAGGGTTTGTCCTGAAATGATGTTTTTCGGGCTGTAATAAGGTTCTTTGACTGATTTATTTGTAACTGGAGCATCTGGAAAGACTTCTTTAGGAATACCTAACCTCCTAGAGTCTAGGTTCACTCTTCCTAAACTAAGGGTGCCTAAAGTCTGGATGTTTAAAAACTGTTATGTTGTACTTATGCCATTACATGACCCGAGTCAAAATTTGGGTGCTAACAGGGGGCAAGTAAAAAATTGTCTTAGATTTGGTGCAACCCCTGAAGTCAACCTAAGGTGAGATTGACATTAGGGGTCGACAGATCAGTGCTAAAAAAGTGAAATACACTTTTTTGGGGATATTTTTTCACTTTTTGGTGTGTTGATGTGTCAGCCCCTGATGTTGGTCTCACACCTTAGGTTGACCTCAGGTGGTCACACCAAATCCGTAGGGGAAAATTTTTAGTTTTAAATAAATAATTCTCATTAAAAAATCATTTAAAGTTGTGTACCATTCGTTTAGAAAAGATAATTGCCCACTAAAAATTCATATAGAATTTTAGTGGTAATTTGTCCACGACGAGGCCTCATGTTCTGAAAACATTGAATGATCTTCTCATTATCGATGGTATTAAAAACAACTTTCTCGATATAAGTGATTAAACAATCATTCATCCAATCATCTCTGATGTATACCCTTAACACAATTAATAAATGTTGTGTTCAGGTTGATCCATATACTTGTATAACCATAACACGACATTCAACCCACCAATACAAACTGTCATGCCTACTTCTGTGTTCCACACATGGGGTTAAATCATCTCCAGTTTGAATGAACTAAATATCATGCCAGTACCAAGTAGTACATATCATGCTAGTACAAACTAGTGAACCCTTCCCTTCATCCATCACCTTGTAATAAATACTTTCCGTTTGAAAATCTCATTTTAGATCTTTCATTTCTTCCCTTTCTCGTATTCAAACCTAACAATAATATTACTTCACATAAGATCGATCAACATTCTAATCCCTTATTAGAGAGCTGTCGCATTTGGATCTCTGAATCTCCTTAGTTTTAATTTACTTTTTTGTATCTGATCTGCTAAGTTTTGGAATGGATTTAGGTTGCATTTCTATGTTAGACAAGGGGTTTAACTAGACTTCTATTAATGAAGAGAATGAATCAAATGTTTTGTCCAGGATTTTGGTGTACAGGCTTATAGGGACAACAGGTGGAAGAAAATGGACAAGAATTTGGGTGGATTAGAAGAAATTTCATCCCCACGGTCCTGGTCACCAAATCCTGGACAGAACATTCTATAAAAAAAAAAAGAAAAAAAAAGGAAAAGAATAAATTGTAGCTACACGATTAAGAGAAACCTCGGTTTAGAGAAGAAAGCAAGCAACATTTAAGAAAGGATGAAGAAGAACGATTGTATGTATTGACAATATACCTACGTGTACCATTGATTGACACATGATGTATTTTTTTTTTTTTTTAATTTGGTGTCTGTTTTTTACTACCTACTTTTCAATTAAACACTTTTTATCATGGACACTATAAAGACTTTTCATCACAGAACATTTACTAGTTTTTTTTTTTAATAATCTCTTCTATTAATAAATTTCCTCTCTTCTACTAAATAAAAAAGAAAAATTCAACATATGGTCATTGGTCTTCATAAACTTGTCTCTAACCACTTGAGTAATTTGGTTAACGTGGTCTTTTGAAGTGGCCACACTTGTTACTCTAGCTTACCAAGTACTTTTTCTATGTTGACACAGGCCTTTGTAGATGTGCCATTGATTGACACATGATGTGTTTTTGAATTTGGTGTCTATTTGTTTTTAAACCTAAACATTTTTTAAACCCCCAACACATGTGTCAGCTTATAATTCACCATAAACATTACATACACTTTGTCATGATAGACCATTTTCTTCCTCTCTTTTTTTGGAATTTAAGGGGGGGGGGGGTGGCAATGCCCCCCTGTGGCTCCACCATTGTATCCAAATTCTACCGGTACCAACTGTGGATGTGAGAATGATTGAGATGATTCTCCAAAATCAGTCTCTACATGATTTGGATCATACTGTGGATTTGAGAATGATAGAGCAGATTCTCTAAAGTTAGTATTGTGGATGTGAGAATGACTATGTATCTCTCCAAAGTCAATATCTATATAGGCTTTGAATCACTTTGTGGATATGATAATGACTGAGGTCCCCCAAATTCAAATTCTCCATGTCATAGAAATGGTGAACTAATAGGTGTGTAGTCTCTGCAAATTCAGATTCCACTGCCCCTAGGGTATGGTGCATGGTTTTTGGCCGATTCCATTCCAGATCGACTGATCTGGATTGGAATCGGCTAGCTCCGGTCCAATCTATAGCCTTGAGTTGCACCTTGTAATGGATCGTCTGATCTGGAGTGTTAATCGGCCCGGATCGGCCAATCCATGACTAGAATCACCAATCCAGTCTAGATTGGGCAACCCAATCCGATTTGTGCCCGGATTGGCAGACCCTTGTAAAAAAACGCTGAAAGAGGGTTATATGTAAGATTTGAAGATCTATTTTTTTTTCAAAAACCCTAAATCAGTTTTGCTTCAATTTTTTTTCAAAATTTGCTTAGTATCACTTCTATTTACTTATATGTAAGATTTGAAGATCAAAACTACGTTGTTGGGGAGATTTTGAAAGTTCAACCTAGAAAAAAAAGGTTTCTCTCATCTAAGGTATGAATGTAACCCTTTTCACCTTTTTTTTTTCTTGCATGAATACAATAGAAAAAAATTAATAGAAAGTTAGATCTCATTTTTTGCAAAAGAAATAATATTAAGATCTGTGTTTTTTAGAGATCAAAACCTCCTTTTGATGAAAAATCCCAAAAATAGAAAATAAATTTGTAATAAAGATATGATGTAAGAAATGTTAGATTTGTGGGTTTGGCATCAAAACCCATTAAGGTTAGATTAGATTTTTTGGAAAGAAATATTTTATTCAAAAATAAAAAATATATTTATATGAGGTTAAAAAATATATTTTGTGGATTTGTGACTTCGAAAATAAATGCAAGGAAATGGTCATAATATATTTCACATAAATGTTATGAAAAAATAGTTATGTGTATTGTTTGGCTCTAAATTCAAATACTTTGATAAAAAAAAAAAAAAATTCTCTTTTATTGTTATTGTTCTAAAATGTAGATAACTAAAAATGTTTCAATTCTAATTATTCTAAAAACGAAAGTATGTAATATATTGTTTGATTCCAAATTCACATATTTTGTGATGATTTTTTTTCCCTCAAATGTAGAAAATTAATAATAAATGTTATTGTTATTTATTTATTTTAGAGATGGCTTTAAAATTGTCAAGTGGTATTGGTATACAAAAAAGAGGTGTGTTTAGGCTGAAACAACACCTCACACACAAAAAAGGCTAGATGTTTTTTTGCCCTGAAGTACCAAAGAAAATTATGTTATTTATGTAAGATCATTTATGTAAAGGCAATGAACTAAAGTTGAGGCCAAGGGATGAAGAAGATGAATATGCACGAGCTATTGAGGATGAAGAGAATATCAATGATTTGGAGATTGAAGATCTTAAAAGAGCATGTCAAGAGAGTAGAATAATATTTGAATTTGAAGAGATGTGCATGTATGGAAGGATGGGGATCACAAACACAGTATCATCCTAGGGGTAGGTCACGCCCCAATCTTAGGTGAGCTGCTTAGTGTTCGAGATCCCATTGACTTGGAAAGAGATATAGGGTAAGACAAGAATTTAAGAAGTCTACATCTAGATGGAAAGACTTAGATCCATCTGCACTAAGAAAAGAGGGTGCTAAGCAAAAACAATTGAAAGATATGCTTAGTAGAGATCCCATTAACTTGAAAAGATGTTGCATGCTATTGTGCCTTTTAATGCACTTAAAGACCTTTTTTTCAGAAGATGGTTGAAACCATTGCAGAGGCTGGACACCTGGGATTAGAGCTCCTACCCCCCTTATAAGAAGTTGATAAATTGAAGGATTATATCAAAGAACTGAGAAATAGTTGGCCTAAGTTGGGATGCATCATCATGTGTGATGGGTAGATGACCAAAACCAGAAAATCGCTGATTAATTTTATGGTGTACTCAAATAGTCATATGAGCTTCCATAAGTCAGTGGACGCGATAGGCCAATTTAAAAACGAAAGAGTATATTTTTAGACATATGGACAAAGTTGTGGATGAAGTAGGGGAGAGGAGAGTTGTTAATGGCAAAGAAACAACATTTCTTGGAGGATATTATAAAGATGGACAAAATAAAAAAGACAATACGAAGGGCCAGAAAAATTACATCCATTATCTATAACAGTACGACAACAATCAATAAAATGTGAGAATACACGGAGGGTCGTGATCTCTTATGTGGATTACCAGATTCATCACTGAGCACGTGGCAATAGTGAGCCTTATGATGGAGGAGAGGACATGAGGCAACTCCCCAACACAATGATGATGATTTTAAAAAGGCATTGAAAGAGAAAGATAAAAAGAAAAAGAAGTTTTTCAAGAGGTTTGCAATATCGTCCTCACAGACGAATTTTAGGTGAGGGTAGAAATTGTTTGTAAGGTGAGGGTAGAAATTGTTTGTAAGGTGATGGAGCCTTTAGTAAAGGTTTTAAAGGTGGAATAAACAGAACACTTCACAGTGACTTACATGCAAACTAATAAGATTTTAGAAATGTTTTTTTATATGTATTATTTACTTCATAGTTCAACTTTTATTATTATTTTCATGTTCTAATTTTATCAATTTTGGATGACAACTTACGTTCTTAATCCAAAATTTCAATATAAAGACAATTTAACAAACAATGATAAAATATGGTGTGGTATGAAAAAGGGTTTTAATGAGATTGAAACCGGATATCATAAAACAAGATGCAGCCATCAGATAAGTAAGTTGTCTTATTCCATATTTGCATTTATAGTTAGCAAAGATGTGCATATGATTTGTTGGCTAGATCATTCACTGAGGCCCGAGAAGAGTTAAGTAGTCGTCTTGTGGAGTGGACTCAAAAGACATGTCAATCAGGTATATATAATATTAATATATAAACATTAATTTTTTATATTGAATATAATAGACATGTCAACCAGGTATATATAATCTAATGATTCTAATAAGTGTAATATATATATATATATGTATATATATATTTATAGTTGATTGGTGAGATTTATATGGAAAGAGTCTTCTCGATTTGAGAAATATTGCCATGAGAATCCTTAGTCAAACGTGTTCATCTTCAGGTTGTGAAAGGAACTGAAGTACGTTCTCACTAATTCACACTTGACCGAGAAAGCGTCTTAAGATGAAGAACCTACATAATTTAATTGATAGGAGTGCAAATGAGATCTAAGTCATATCTTTGAGAAAAATGACCCGATGGCACTTGGATTCGTGAGGCCGAAGAACCAATGCTTGATGAGCAGGATACAGACTAGCTTAAATGAGCATTAGATGAAGAAAGGACACAAGTGGATGATAAGAATAGGATTTGAGATGAAGATTGTCATGATATATATAGTGAATTGCATGCAAAATTTTATTATGATTACATTCCAATGGTTAATGAGGATGGTGCTGAGGATATACATAGTGTTGGAGAGGATGATGATACTGGTGTTGGTGTTGAATCCACACCTTGCAGTTTCACATAGTATGATGACCACCATATATCTACTCAAGACTCGAACCATGGCATCAACCTTAACAATAGTCTAGGAAAGGCACCATGATAGTAGCAGACATGGTTATGGGTATATATATATATATATTTTTACGAGGGATTTGATCAATCATACCTATTTTTGATTGGTAGTAACTACCATGGACAGGCCTAATAGGAGTAATCGGAGAGTTCAACAATTGATTTCAACCACATACAGTCGTGTCCACCATATCCACCATACCCACAGCTAGTGGAATCATGTCCACCATCTTTACAGCCTAGAGAATTTGAATTTGGGGGACCTACTCAGTCATTATCACATCCACAATATGATCAAAATCCTGGAGAGACTAACTTTGGAGAATCTTCTATCATTCTCACATCCACAATATGATCCAAATCATGTAAAGAGAGATTGACTTTAGAGAATCTTCTCAATCATTCTCACATACATAGTTAATACCAGTAGAATTGGATATATACCTCCTCAATGTCATGGCCAAGATAACCTCGTTAGAGACTTCACAAGTTTTATCTTTGATGGTGGAAATCAATACTCACTTCATCCAACACCGTATTGTGAAGAATATTGAGCTAGAGATGCAGATGATAACAATGTTGGTGTCTCCGATCCACCATATCGTTCATGGTGAAAATGGTGATTCATCATAGGTATGTTTACAAGTTACAACTTTACATTAATTTGTATTTTAGGTATCTAGTAGATGTATGTTTCATATGTATATTATTTTAGTGGTTGTTTAGTTAAGATTGTATCGACTTTTACGCCAATATTGACTGTATCGGACGTATCCTTGTTATCACATATAAAAGTTCATGCCAAAAACATGCTTAAATGGACAATCTTTTTGAAATTTTTTTTTCGATCATATTTTGTCATAATTTTGGAGATTTTCCAATTTTTTGGATTTTTTTGTATCGGATTGGCTGATCCAGACCAGAATCGACCCTAACTGATGCCCACTCTAATCCCATGTTTTTAAACCATGGTATGGTGGACATGACTGTATGTGACTAAAATCTTTTAATGAACTCTTTGATTGCTCTGTTAGGCCTGTCCATGGCAATTACTACCAATACCAAATGGATATGACTAATCAAATCCCTCGAAAAAAATCACTCATGGCCATTAAAAGCAACCGCTCCTCAACAACATTTGTGTACCCATAAGTTCCATAAGTCCATAACCATCTCTGCTACTATCATGATCTTAGGTCTCTTTGCCTTAAACTGTTGTTGAGGTTAGATGCCATGGTTTGAGTCTTGAGTAGATATGGTGGTCATCATATTTTGTAAAACCGTAAGGTCTATGGATTCAACACCAACACCAAAAGTTGGTGTAGTTGTAGTATCAACTCGAGATGTAATCAGAATAAAATTCTGCAAGTATCACCCTTCTTCATCTAATGCCTTTTCAAGTCAATCTGTATCTTGTCCATCAAGCACTGGTTCTTCAATCTCACGAATCCAAGTGTCTATCGGGTCATTTTTCTCAAAAATATTACTCAGATCAATATGATTGTAGTAATCTTCATCTGCAGTCTTATCAATACAAATCTTTAACTTCATGTTGTAATGCACAAAAATAAGGTGATGCATGTTCTTCATCTTGAGATGGTTTATAAGCCAAGTGTTAATTAATGAGAACATGTTGCAATTCCTGTCACAAGCTGAAAATGAGCACGTCTGATAAGGATTCCCATGGCAATATGTCTCAACTTGGGAAGACTCTCCAAATAAATCCCACCAATCAACTAAAAAGAAAAAGAACATTCTATTTTATTCATTAAATCATACTCTTCTATTCAACATTAAAAATTAATGTTTATATATTAATATTATATATACCCAAGGTTCAAAATGTCAGTGTCGATGGAATATTGGTTAGGCCAAAATAAGACATATATCGGAAATGTCGGAAATATCGGAAAAAAAATATTGTAAAAATTGTGAAAACTTAGGAAGCATATTTTAATCTAACTATATATGCATAAAGAAAAAAATAGATTCATTAGGAATGATAGCTTATTTTAGCACTTGTATTTTAATATTCTTTAAAAATACACATACATACATAATGGTTGACAAAAATATTATAATCTAACCGTATAAACATATGGGAACAAGGATTATCTTCATTTTCTTCTTTCTTATCTTCAACTTCTTCTCCCACCTTTTACTTTCTTTGAAATTTATCGTTTTTCATATAATTTTTTATCATAACAACACAGTGTCGATATTAGGCAATAATACATTGTGAAAGGGGAATATTCGCTTAACACACCGACATCATATAACATGTTGACCAAAAAATGAATTTTTATAATGTACTTAATGTTTCGTGTCGGTATAAGAATGTGTCGTGTTGGTCCTAGTAAACATGGACGTATGTCGGAAGATATTTAAGATATTTCGAGATATTTGATATCATGGGTCCATCCTATGAAGTGCATTGATTGATGTCATCTTACAAAGACAATCATCGTTATGAGTGTAAGTGACATGGGTTGGTCTCAATGATTGGAAAAGTTGATGAAGTGTTAGTGATGCAACATGCATGTAAGCTAGTGTGTGTGTGTGTGCACATGAAATAAGAATAAAATTGACATAGTAATAAAAAAAGATAAACAAAAGTCTTACTTGCACATTCATGCACCAGTTCAAGTGCCTGATTTAATTGTTAATAATCTTCTACATGTCCCTTAGGATGAGACCCAATAGATTTATGAATGGACATGACAGAAATTTGTGTGTTTTAAATTTTTTCAAAGCCAACCTTCAAAGTATCAAGTCTCGCCTACTATAAATTGACTTTGGTGGGATGATGTGATTCTCAAAATATTTTGGAAGGTCTCTGGCTTCCTTGGTGTCCCCCTAAGGTTGTTAAAACCCTGTTTAAATCATTCGGTTAAACTCCTAAGCATAAGGGACTTATAGTCAATTTCGCACATTTGTTAAGTTAGGCAGAATCATGCTCAACTTGGGTATCGTTGACTATAACTCAAGTTGGCCTGAGTTTTAGGAGGGACTGATACCCCTATTAGGATTGTAGAAGGCTTGGTAAAATCCTGTCAGAAGCCTTCAATCAAATCCTTAATAAATAGGGAATGAGAAGCAATCTCTGAAATAGCTTTCTCCCTTGTTTTTAGCACTTGTAAGTAGGAACTTGGCATGTATCTTGATCAGGTTGGGATTTCGGGGATGGGTCCCACTACTTACATGATCGCATAATGGTGCCAACAGGGAGGTGATCTCGTAAGGTCACCCTGTTTTGGGTTTTAACGCTTGGCTCCTATTTTGTTGTTACCAACTTCTTTAAAACAGTGTGAAACAATCAACAACTTGTATGAAATGAGTTGTTCCAACCTTAAGAAAAGGCAGAGCATATCAAACCCACCATAAAACCCACTCTTCGATGGTGTGAGGCCAATCTCCCAAGAGCACCTTCAACCTTCAACAACAAAGAAGAAGAAGAAGAAGTAGCCATGAGCAAAAACTAGAGTTTTCTTTTTTCAAAATTCCATCTTCAAACTCAAGCCAGCTAGAGTTACAGTCAAAGATGCCCAAGCTGGGCGTGATTCTGCCTAACTTAATCCCTGTGTGAGATTGACTACAAGTCTCCTATGCTTAGGAGCTTGACCGAATGATTTTAACAGGGTTTTAACAACCCTAGGGTGACACCAAGGAAGCTAGAGACCTTTCAAAATATTTTGAGAATCACACCATCCCACCTGGGTCAATTTATTATAGATGACACTTGATACTTTGAAGGTTGACTTTGGAAAAGTTCAAACACACCAATTTCTGTCCTGTCCATTTATAAATCTATTGAGTTTTATCCTAAGGGACATGTAGAAGATTATTGACAGCTAAATCAAGTACTTGATTATCCATATTCCCACATTTTCGAATCCTGCATGCTAGTGATTGTTATGTTTATATGGTTCTGCTGATAGCTGATCACACTACTATTCATATCATTAAAATACCTTGTTGAACATGCTTTCCTTAAGAATAAGACTTTCTAGCATTTGCCTAGCTGATTTCACAAGAGTTTTTCCTTTACCTTTATTGTTTCCCATACTTCCCTCATATTTTTTTTATCAGTTTAAGACACTTTACTATGTTCTAAATTTTTGGACATCAATCTAACATTTTTATAATCTCTAAGCTAATCAATATTCTAATCATATTGTTTAAGTTTAATATTGTTAATTGCTTTGGACTCCCTAATTCTTAACATGTATATCGAATTAAACTTAAGAATCACTTGAACTAGTGCGTGAATGTGCGAGTAGGAATCTTGTTTATCTTTCTTTATTACTGTGTCAATTTTATTCCTATCTGTGCACACACACACAAACCTACATGCATGCTACATCAGTTAGTCCTATCTAGAGGGGAACAATCCAAAAGGTCAAAGCTAAATGGGAAGATAAAAGACGGTGGACGAAAGATGTAAAATGAGATATCTCAGTACCTAAAGAGTCAACAAAACTTTTTCCTGCTTAGTTTGTGTAGAAGTCCTAGGTCCCATCCAAGATAGCTTTGTTCTTGTGGCTGGTCTACTTTGATAAAATCTTAACCATTGATCACCTTATTGTGAGAGGCCGTTTAATCTTAACATAGGTTGCATGTGCTTTAGTGATGCAGAGGCAGTCAATCATTTACTTTGTGCATTGTAGTGGCACAAGGAAAGCGTGGTTCTCTTTCCTCAGTCTGTTTGCAACAACTTGGGTCATGCCTTAGACCTTGGTAGAATTGATTCGAGCATGGATATTGGGTCCAAGAGGGCCTTACCCTACAAAGTCTGAGTGTTGTGGAAGATTACACTGTTTGTCATTTTTTGCGGTTTTGAAAGGAGTGGAGTGCAAGATTCTCTAAAGGAGCCAGCTGTGATCTTTCCAACTTCTGGGAAATAAATTTGAGTGTTATGTACTTTTGGACTTCCTATTTGGAAATTTTAGAGGAACTTGTTTATAGAACATAGTGTTTGAATGACAGTCCATATTTTTCAGTCACCCTGAGTTCTAAAGTTTTTGTTTGGCTGTACAGCTCATACAGATACAGTCTCTGTAAAAATGATTCTCATCAATGAATTTTAATGGATGGTATCAACCATAACCCAGCTTTCAATTGAATTGCATGAGTTATTCTTACTTTTTGTTAATTTATTTATTATGTTGATAGTTGGTTAAATTTTGGACTAGAAATGGGAATTCTTATTAGGAAAAAATATTGGAGTTGTGAAATCTTTACAAGGGGGATAGATTGTAGATCTGGGTGGTTTAATTGAATTATGTGACATGTTGCTTTGAGAAATTGAGAAGGGTTGTTGATATATGATGTAGGATATTAGGGAAATAATAGTCCTATACTAATAAATCGAGATCCAAGCCCAAATATTGATTTTTAGTCAATAAAGATGAGTTCTTGAACTTTAAAGAAAATTGGAAAATTAAAGAAAGGATTCAAGAAACTTAATTCCTTTAAGAAAGTGATCAAATACTAAACAATTTACACAATAAAGATCAAAGGAAGAAAAGGGGATATGAGATATAAAAAGAAATAAATGAAAGAATAAAGGAATTGGGAACAAAAGCAAAATCCCCAAGTTTGGATTTTCAAATTTGGAACCCTAGATTCAAGGGGATACCAAGGGATAGGCTGCCGCCCCCCTTTATTTGTATAGTATTTTCTGAATTTTAAATAAAATTAGAAAAAGAAAGGGTATGGGTGTACGGTTAGAAGAAGAATGGGTTTAGGCTTCAAGAAAGGGGATTTTCAAGAAACCTAGATTTTAGGGTTATAAATTGGGGAAACTTATGTGGATGGATGTATTAGGTTATGAGAAGGGTAAATCTACAAGGAATTGAACTTCTATGAAGAGAGGAAAAAGTAATTAGAAAAAGTCTACTTGCTGTAAAATTTCCAGAATTCAATAATTTAGCGAAACACAAGTTAAGAACAAGGGAAAAAAATGGAGAGATTGAAGGGAGAAGTGTAAGAACCAAAGAAAGATATTAGAGAATGTAGAAGGAGTTTTAAAGAGATAAGAGAAAAATTCTCTGCAGAAATTTTTAAAGAAGAAGAAATAAGAAGGTGACAAGAATAGATGATAGGTTAGAGAAGATGAGAAAAAAACAGATTGTGAAGAGAAGAGGAACTCACCTTAACTGTGAGAGAAGAGAGAGATAACAGGCCAACCGTGCGGCTCCAAGGACAAATCCCAAATCTTTATTTCATCAACTGATTGTACAAGGAGCTCTAAAGAGGCTTTTATAAGCCTTTAATAAAAACAGACTAAAATACCCTAATAGAAGGACTGTACGGAAAGCACTAAAAAACTATATAGAAAACTGAAAAAAAAAAAACTTTAAAAAAGATCCTAAACTCTTCTAATTTATTCTTAATCCCTCCCCATGGCTCATATGTCCTTATTACATTAAATTCACTAAGAAAACCCTCCAAAAACATAAAGAAAACAAACAAAAATAAAGCCTAAAACTGTGGATAGCAACTAGGCTTCTTCGATGATCCCTTAAGCTTGGTCTTTGGCTTCCATAAATAAAAATTGGTACTTCTCAAGCCACTGAAGAGCTATCACGTCAAGATATTGACGTTTCTCTGAGTTAAGAATTTCTCTTGAAATAAGAGCTTGTGATGTCTTTATAGCAAACCTATTGAACGAGAAACGTTGTTTGAGTAATGGTGGTTTTGACTCCAATACTTATGATTTAATAGAAGATATAGCCCTAGATTGAGTGGAATGGTGGAACAGGATTTGTGTGGTGCCCCAAGTAGTTGGGATAAGGCTTGAGTTGAATTGAATTTAGTTGAATTTGGGCCTGGCTTTTGTCCACTAAAAATCCGTGCACAGTGCGTGTGCATGGACCAGGGGCACAGACACATCAGTGCTGAAAAGTGATTTACACTTTTGGGGGGGTGTGCTTTTCACTTTTTGGCACTGATGTGTCTGCGCCCCTGATCTGTGCACATGCATTGTGCACAGATTCTGAGTGCACAATCCAGAGTGGTTGAATTCTTAAATTGGGTGACTATGTTACAGCTATGAGTACCAAGGTTCAAAATTTCAATTTAGATGGATATTTCGCCTTGGGGATTTATAGAAATTCCCCGAAATTTCTAGAATGTTTTGAAGTAATGGAAAATTTGTGGAAACATTGATGTAAATTGTTGTGAAAATTTCAATCTATGTTGAGAATGATTACACACTCAAGACTCAAAAAACTATATAAAGCATCTAATTCTATGTACAAGTTAATCACATAGATAAACAAATGGCTACTAGTCATTTTTTTACAGATAAATGACCACCAAACATGTCAAATTACATGATTACCTCACCTAAATCTTCATCTTAAATTAGTCATTTTGTAAACAAACTTTTTATAACAAAGTTATATAATAGTTTTCCTAGTACATATCTAGTATATTTTTTTGGTAAGGCACATATTAATTTATGCATACATATATGTAAATAATTATCAATTATATATATATATATATATGTTTTATCATTTTTAAAAAGATATCATTTTAGTTATTTATAAACAAAATTTAACAATTTTTTTTTACTAGTGGAGTTATTATTTTTGTTCTAGAATCAACAAATAAAAAATCATAGCAAACAAATAGATTTAGGATGGGTATAGCTCATGCGTAATAAATCCCGTCGAAAGTATTGATATCAGTGAAACTTCACCAAAATTTTGTCAATATTTCGCTAATATCAACATGATTTTGGTGTCATTTCGATGAAATTTTGGAGCTTTTGTATTCCCCTAGGATTTTATTTCGCCAACCCTTGAAGTAGGGAAATTTTGACTAAATTTCAGCGAAATTTTGAACCATGATGAGTACTTGCATGTGTTTATAAAAGCTACTATTCAGTCCTTGTTAGTGCAATTTGATCATTTGATTTTTTCATTATGGTTCATTGCTAGCAAAAATCTAGCCACATACATGATTTAACAAGTGTCTGTCTGTCCTATATCACCTTGGCCTGTAGAATTATCTGGGTTAAAGCTACTGGTAAGGGCTGGGAAACATTTTAAATGAGGGTTGAGTGAGTACTCTTTAACTGGGTGAGTGTATTTCCCAGGCTTTTGCTTTCTATTATCCATTTTAATCAGCTCTTGGGTATTATCATCATCATCATTATCATCAACAACTAGTTCATTTGAGTTTTCCATATCCATATATTATTCTCAATAAGAGAACAAAGGAGGAAGAGGACTCCATCCAAAACTCTTTGTCCCTCTTCAGATGTTCTCCCTCCAATGACTAGAAATTGAACTATTAAAATAGTTGTTTTGCGTATGACATTCAGAGAATCAAAGATGAAGAGAAGAAAGTTGGGACTGAATGTCGTGTATGAGGATTAGGTATTCCTCTACACGACTTATTGTATTTATGTATATTGTATAAAGACACAAATACCCAGGGATATACACAACCATATAATACCCTTACGTAGACGTCCCTTATTACATATATACCCTTCTACTACATAACACTCCGCCTCAACCTGGCATGTAGATATTAAGCATTCTTAGCTTGGATACAATTGCACTAAACTGGGGTGAAGATAAACCCTTAGTAAAGATATCAACAAGTTGATCTCATACAAATTTTCCCAGACTGAAGCTTCTCTTTGATAATTTGACGGTCAAATTCAATGTGCTTAGTGTGGTCATGTTGCACTAGATTATGGACTATATTGCTTGCGGTCTTATTATCGCAATAAAGTCTTATGAGTGTGAATGTGGAATCCCAAATCTATAAGCATACCTCAGATCCACAACAACACATAAATACCATCAACCATGGAGCGAAACTCGGCTTCAACACTAGAACGAGCAACCACTGGTTGCTTCTTACTCCACATAACCAAATTTCCGCCTACAAATATACAATACCATGAGGTTGACCTCCTATCTGTCACAAATTTGGCCCAGTTTGCATTAGCAGACCTCTAAACTTGGAGTGTATCATCAGTGTAAACCTCAACTCGAATTGTATTAGTCTTCCCATAAAATAGGCCCATGCATGGATTCCTTTTCAAGTACCTCAAGATTCTATAAGCAACTTCTAAATGTAATGTTGTTGGTGTATGCATAAACTGGCTAACTAGGCCAAGGACATAAGATATGTTCAGCGTGGTTAGGGATAGGTATATTAACTTCCCAACCAACCTCTAGTACCTAGAAGTCTTTCATCCTCGTCTTCTCTTAGTTTACAATTAGGATCAACTGGAGTATCACATGGCCTGCAAACGAGCTTGTTAGCTTCATTCAAAATATTTAACACATTTTTTCTCTATGATTTTTTTTTGCTGAATAACGGGCATATTTTCTCTATGTTAGAATCACTCCTTTTTTTTTTTTAACGAAGTACTTCTATCCCTAGGAAGTAATGTAGAGGGCACATATATTTTATTTCGAACTGTTGGTTAAGATACTTTTTTAAGTGCTCTACTTCAGCAAGATCATCCTCTGTCACCACAATATCATCTACATACATTATGATAGCAGTCAAACCATTACTCTGACACATAATGAAAAGTGTATGGTCTTCTTGACCTTGCATGTATCCTCTTTGACGCATAGCACTACTAAATCATTCAAATCATGCTCTTGGTGACTGTTTAAGCCCATAAAGCACCTTCTTCAATTTTGCACACTTTGCGTTTAGCTGTGGAATGCTGGAAGCTGGGAGGTGGTTTCATATACACTTCTTCTTGTATGTCATATTGGAGGAATGCCATCCTTTCTTCATTGCCACTGCTCACCGAGATCAAGATTTGCATTGAGTTCATCTTTGCAACTGGTGCAAATGTTTCTTAATTGTCTATACCATAGGTTTGAGTGTACTTTTTTGCAACAAGTCGTGCTTTATATCTATCAACTATGTCATCTGGTTTCAACTTCATTGTAAAGACCCAATTATAGCCTTTCCTTTTGGGAGATCAACTAGTTCCTAGGTACCATTCTTTTTCAATGTGTTCATTTATTTAATCATAAAAGAGCGGCTTGGCCCAACGGTAAGGCTTACCGTTAGCGTCCCTGGTGGCGTGGGTTCGAGTCATGGAAACAGTCTCTCCAGAAATGGGGGTAAGGTTGCGTACATCTTGCCCTCCCCAGACCTCGCGTTAGCGGGAGCCTCGTGCACTGAGTTGCCTTTTTTTTTCATCTCTTCAATCATAGCCTTTTTCCAAGGTTATTGGGATAGTGCCTCAAACACACTACAAATAATAGAAATGGAAGACAAGGACAAAGCAAACACTTTGCTCTTGGGTGAGAGATGATCATACAACAACAATAAACAACCTTATCCCAACTATTTGGGCTCGGCTACACGAATCCTGTTCACCCATTTCGCTCTGTTTAGGGCCTTATTTGCTGTTAAATTACAAGCTGCCATGTCCCTCTTTACTACCTCCACCCAGGTCAATTTTGGCCTTCCTC
>JAOXJP010244905.1:0-22723 GCA_025762735.1 Platanus orientalis | reverse complement strand
TTGAATCCTTTCTTAACCCAATTAATAAGTGACTAAACTTCTTCCCCCACCCAAAGTAAATAAGATAAGAGAGAGAGAGAGAGACAGAGAGAGAGAGAGAGAGAGAGAGAGGAACATGAAGTGAATGGCTGCTATTTCAAGGGCTCTCCCTGTAACAAAAAAACAAGTAGTAAGGGCCATTGAAAATTAGGTCAAAACATAGGATAGGGTTTAAAACATAGTTCCCAGGAAACCTATTTATGGGCATTTCCCCTAAACAAGCTAACTATTTATTGTAATTGTGGGTGATAAGGGGGTCTGGGGCTATAAAACTCATTGAACGGTTTGGAGCCCGGATTTCGTGCACACAAAAGAGGTGTGCATGGACCGGGGGGCTGACGCAACAGCACTGAAAAGTAATTTACACTTTTTGGCGCTAATGTGTCCGTCACTCCGCCCCCTGGTGCATGCACACAACTAGCGCACCTCTTTTGTGTGCACAAAATCCTGGGGGAGAACAAATGACCCCACCCAATTGTTTTTTTTTTTTTTGGGGGGGGGAAGGGTAGGATAAAGATTCCAGTAAAGCTTAAAAAACAAACTCCCAGAGTCCCAAAGTTATGCATGATGGACAGTTAAAACCATCCTCTCATGCCATGCTGATATTTTTGGTACACAAAATCTTTCAAGTGGGACCAATCAAGCAAGGTTTTGATTATTATGACCTTGAGATACATACCTAAGACTCACCTTCCTAATCATAGGTGCTGTTTTGCGAGTAGTTTTTTATTGATGAATTTTTTTTAAATAATTAAACTACCTATTTCTTTGTACGGCCACTTGGACCTGACTGCCATCATGGTGGGACTCACACTGCGGGAGAAGGCGATCGCTCTAGCCTTCCCTAAGGAAGGACAAGGTCTCAGCCACATGTGTACGTGGGCTTTGGCAAATTACCCTATTATTTCACTGGTTTTTGCTTGTGGAGTGTTTTTTTCTTATAAGGGAAACCAAATATGCAAGCGTAATGCGTAATTGCACTTTAAAAGTTGTTGATTTAGATGTTTGAAACAGATTAAATCCAACTCAAACCCAAATCTGTCCTAGGGTTTGAGAAATGTGGCGTGGGTTGGGAAAACTTGAACTTATATTCAAGTTGTTCTGGTTCCTTAATTAACATGCCCAGCTCACTGAAATTGCACTCTTAATTATTAAGGGTATCAACAAGCGGAGCTTTTGTCAAGTATAACTCAGGCTCATCACACAAGGATTAGGCTTAGGTGTCACTAATTCAGCTATACTGTTTTAGGCTTGACTTTTCAAGCCTAAAAACCCATGAGCCAAACCTGCTTCTAAAATCTAAAAACATAGCTAGTTGAAACATGCCCAACAATTTAATTTTTTTTTGTCTATAATCTTTTACCAGCGGGTTGGAATAAGGGTTTCTGTAATGATTGCTGCATGGCTTACACTTACCAATCAAGAATACCAATAGAAAGAAGCCAGAGAGGCAAAGCAAGGGCTTTGAACCATAAGCGGGGGAATAATGGATGAGACTAAGCAAAGTTGAGGCACTGTTGTCTTTGTCAAGCTCTTACTCTATAAAAGAAAGCCACTGGTGAATCCCTTGAAGTTGTAGGAAAATATGTGATCATCAAGAACGCGGACATGAAGGAGGACGTGCAGAAAACGGCCATCAATTGAGTATTTCCATTATTTCTCTCTACTTTTTTTGGGTAGTTTGTTCTATATCAGTTAAAATGCGCTTTCATTATATTAAGATTTTATAAGGTATTATCTCATTTCAGTGCGGATCCACTCTCAAAGATTCAACGACCAAGTTGCATCTCATCATGCTCATCCCATTTTCATTGCACACAGAAGACTCAGGTATTCTCTTGCCCCTCTGCCCTATGAACATTAACACACAAAAATCAGAAATCAATGGCAATTTTTTTGAATGAATTCTTCCCTCACTGGATTTCCTTCAGTACCCAACCCACTTCCTGTTTTTCACTCTTTTTCCTTTAGTGTATTCTAAATAAGGGTAACAAACCAGATATTATCCTCTATACAAATTACAAAACTTAGAGAAGGTTTCTTCAATTTGAGAAATGTGGGAAATAGTAGTGACCCGCCATGGAAATCTTGAAATTACATGGAGAATCAGATGAGTTCTCGTATAATGTGTTGATCAACGGGTTTTGTTAGGTAAACCGTATTGATTCTGCAACCTGTGTTGGATTGGATGAGTACCTGTGTTGGATTCTGTAGGGATCCTGGATGTCACATCACCTGCAAAAGCTATCGAGTTCAGTAAACTCAATAAATTAATAGAGTGGATTTTAGGGTCTTTAGGTTGTAGCTGTGCCATCGGTTTTTCCGTCCTCAGGCTGCCTACAGACCTTCTATAGCAGAGGAATCAAGCCAGATGTAGTTCAATCAGACTGATCCGAGACAAGGAGGTGTCATTATCATATTTCTTGAGGATAGTCGAGGCCTCCCACTTTATGTGCAATGGACTGTAAGCCTGCTAACCCTAAGATACAACCAAGCTCGGACCATGTTCTGTCTCTCAACGACGTGCACTCCCTAAAGAGACCCGATACCTCCCATACAACTTATTTTCCATTCATGGTCGAGTATGCATAAAATCAAGAGATAAAACATGTCCAAATTTTATGAAACTTTCGGCAGAGTTTCACCTTAGGAAGGTGAATATCATATGTTAAAACCAAGTCATGAAGACAAGGACCTCCAACACAGTGTTGTTCCAAAGGAACCATTGTGTGAGGATTTGGAGCCCATGGACTCAAGTTGTCACCTCTTGCAAGGGAGCCAGTCCATATGTAAAACGTACCCTAGGTCTAAGGATAAAAAGTGAAAGAATGAGAGGGAGAGTACCACATTCGTGGGCTTGAAGTCCCATGGCCATTTGGCCACTTTTTCTTCTCCTCCTCTTCCTTTCTTCCTCTTGGCTCCCATTTCTTGTTCTCCTTCATTCTCTTGCCAACTTGTGGGTTTTTAGCCCACTTTGGCCCCTTTTATTAGCCCCCAACCACCTTGGACACTTGTCCAAATTTGGGTGACGATTAATCAAGCGAGTATGGGTGAATAGGAGCCTTAGAATGGGTCTTTCTTGTGTCAAACAAAACTCTGGCTCCGTTCTGGGCCGTCACGAATGAGCCCAACCCGTGGCAAATGGACTTGTCATTCTCATTCGCTCACTTAGTCGTGGTGAATGGATTTGGTCCAACTCATTCACGCACTTATTATTACCCATGCACTTTGGTCCATCTGAGCCTAGTCTGTGGCAAATGGACTTGGACCTTTTCATTTGCGCACTCTAGCTCGTGGCGAATGGAGTTTGTTCCAACTCATTCGCGTACTTTGGCTTATGGCGAATGGAGTGTGTCCATCTCATTCATGCACCTTTGAGCCTTCTCAGTTGTCCACTTTGATTCAACACTTTTGCACACTTTTTTGGTTCATTCCTACACTGGGTCATTCATGCATTGGACTAAGTTTGAATATTTTTCCATGACTAACCTTATTCTACGAGAACCCATCTGAGATGTCAAAAAAGAATTTTATGACCCTAATGCGATTTGCGACTCGCGATGATGCGCACGTGCGAAGTGCAAAGTGCGTCTTAAGCACCCTTGCGCCTAAGTTTCCCATGTGAGACTATTCTCAAAAGCAATTTTTGAACTATTTTGAAAACACAAAATTTTAAAACTTAATTAATGAGTTGTTAATGAAATTCTTAAATGACATTAATTTTCATGTTAATGGAATGTTTTGAATGGCATTAAATGCCTTAGTTTTCAACAATCCCCCACTTATTTTAAAAATTTTCGAAAACATGTATTACGGACAATAAGCGAGGTTGCTGTGCATTAGTGTATGGTAGATGTCCCTGGAACCAACACCTTGTATAATAAATTACTGTCTGTCTGAGACCGCAGTGGAGTACCCTAGAACTAGTATTTCTTTTGATAAACTTAGCTCATTACACGTGCAATCCTCTAGAGAGGGTTTACACATCTTATGGTCGGCAGTTTTGAGTCTATGCTCATCCTAGATTTACTGAAGGGCTCTAGAGACGATCTTGATCTCATAGGAAATGACTAGCTTCCACCCTCAGAAAGGTGAGTATCATATTTGGTATCAGAGTACATGACTTTGGGTAATGATGTACTCTTTCGAGATCCATCATGAGTGTGTTTTAGCTCCATCAGGGTATGTTTCAACCCAACTAAGACACTTTTATCCCTTATTAGGTATGTTTCAACCTATCAAAGCATGTTTTAGCTCAACTAGAGTTTGTTTCAACTCATCAAGAGCATGTTTCAACTCAACCTAGGTGTTATTTCAACCCAACCCGAGTCTCCAGATTAAACTCATTTAGAGAAACCGATTGCCGTCTCAGACTTGCCATAATTCTCACTCAGTTCTCAACCTTCCATCTACAATCCTAGATTGTAGGCTTGAAGCACTACTTCATAGTATATCTTCTGTGGCATTATCATAGGTACAGACTATAGTCACTAAGTGGCGGTTGTGCTTCCCATAGTATTGACTTGTTTACCCATTGAACCTTCGGGCAGCTTAAGTTGGTTTCCCATTGAACTTGAGACAGCTAGGTTGTGTGTCCATCAACACCACCTTATAGATCTATCCAATCCTTTCGACATTCAGAAAACAAAATCTCCTAGGCCTTTTTCACAGAGTGGGTTAGCCATCGGTTAACCATCATGGATGGCACTACATTTCAGCTAGCCCCAGGCTTTTCGTGTATCAACCCTTCTAACATGCATGTCTTTTAAATAAGGCATTTATCACTTATCGAGTGATTTTCTAACATTTATGTCCATTAAGTGCCTCAACTTGAATTTTCTTAGCAAGTGTCCTTCAGGTGTTCAAACTTGGATAACTAATCACAAGTGTCCCGGAGGTATTCAAACCTGAGCAAGTACATCACATGCTTCAGACACACTATCTTGGTTCACCAAACATCAAGTCATTTCTCAATAACCAACTGAGTTCCATGTGATTACGGACAAAATCATAACACTGCTATACGTCAGATCACTCTCTGAACTCATCGAATGGTCAATTCTTATGGCATATATATCTGTGCGTCCACTGATATCACCATTCCTTAGTACCTATCCCTAATAGGATTTCTTGGCTTTGATTCCCAAGGAATAAGCCACACACTACTTCAGGATTTCATCGAGCTTGTCTCCTATTCTAGCAGTCATGAATTCAGATTTAACCAAACCCTATAACATGCAATTTATTGTGTTCACAGACATTAACGTATCCATTCTAGATGGACTTCATGGCTCTTTGTATCCTGATACATTTGAACCAAACTTTTGACAATTTAATGTTATCTGCCTGTTTATCTCGTGTATCTACTCCAATAACCTCTTTCAAAGCATTCTCGGACTCGCATGGTCTATTGCTCACTAAAAGCCATTTAGTAATGGAGTTTCTAGATACTGATATCTTAATCAGCTAGTTGTTGATCTTATATTAGCTCTTGCCAATATCACAGGTTTTACTATTGAGACATACTCAATCACATTGAGATTTACTCAGAGAGCTTTTTCCTTAAATATTCTGGATTGTATACATCAATCTCATCTATCCCATAGACAGACTTGCTTTATAGAAGTCAATGACAATCCTAGGTCTTTCATGCTAGTCCTTGACTAACAGACATTTGTGTCTAAGACACTACCACACCACATGTAACTCTCATTTGTCTTTTTTAGAAAAACAAGGCATCATCTGGATTCCAAATCCATTGTCATTGAGAGTGGCACAATACATCATGCCATGATTCGTGATTCAGTGTTCCTCCTAATGTACTTTAGGATTTCTAACACATTCTAATCATTGTCGGGCATGACACTCTTCTGACAGCCACATGTGATGGCTTTCTTAGGTTTATCCTCTTAGGAAAACTTCTATACTCATCTGATTTAAAAATCAGAAATTCTTACACAATCAGAATGACTATCTGATGGATTTTACTAACCTTAGGGCACTTGTCATAGAACTAAAGTCTTTTGTCTAATAAAGACGACAACGATGACCAATTAGTCAATAGAAAACAGATTCCTCTGTCACACCATCGGAATTGAATTTCATCTAAAAACTTTTTTCATCTTGATTGGTACATGCCCTTCTAGGAAGATTCACCACACTCTCCTGAGTGTAATCTATACCATCTACTATCACAATCCTGATGATTGCATCATCCATCACTGTATAGTAGTGTATTACCACATGGTCTTATGGTAGACTTGGATTTCCCTTTGTCAAAATCAAATATGTTTGGTTTTTTCACCCTAGCATCTATCTGAGGTTCTTGGTTTTCACCAATCCTCAGAGTCACTAGTGTTTCTTGATACAGGCCTCCTTACCCCCACTATTTCTAAGATTTACTTAAAGAAATGTTATCTTACAAGATCTAAAACTCAGACTTATTTAGTCCTTAGGGGTAGGTATTCCTAGAATATCAATTTGTATAAGATTATAGACTAGTATCCATCAAACACTTAGTTTGTTCCTCTTTGTCCAACCTTGGAGGTTTGCCTAACAAGCTTAATCCATCTTGTGGATTTCCTCCATGTCCATATTCAATATGAAGTTTCTAAAACAGAGAAACATTTACAAGACACCATTCTGTGTAAACAGATAATTCTGAACTCTACCACGGATTACCACTCAACTACAACTCACATAGAGTGTTAAGTGTTGAAACACGGTCACATCTGTCTCAGACAGAATTAACTAGTTTAGAATCCTAATGCTTTTTTAGATTTTAGAATATAATTTTAGAGCTATTAGAGTAAAAGACTCATGCCTTATGCTCATGAGATTAGAAATCTCATCTTAGCTATGTTCTTACCATTGTGTCCTAAGTCAGTTTCACTAGACTTGTTCAAACCGAACACACTGAATCCCAAACAATGAACACACAACTATGGGTCAACTTAATCAGACTTAAATCCTAATGGGTTCAATCATTGCTCACAAGAGCATCCAAGACGAGCATACTCCTGATGTTAAAACATACAGGACATTCCATCAAAGTGATGGACTCCTAGGAATTAGTACTCAGTAGAGTATTATCTAGCGGCCTAGATATAGATGTACTAACAACGATATGTTCAGCATCACACCCCCACTAGTTTGCGGGAACTGAACGTATCCTTGACATTTGTATATGTAAACTCCTATTTGTAGTTATATACATATGTCACCTCTTTCAGTGTTAATCCTAGATTAACTGCCACAAATGCTTTGTCTTATCCTATGTGCCTTAACTCAAAATGTCATTTCCAAGAAGACAATGAGCACTAGTCAATCTAATTCACTTTTCATAACCGTAAGGCTTCTTGACCCTATTACCTCATTGAGGTTTGATTCAGTTTGCATGTGTTTAACATTTCTAATTGATGAGATAAGTCATGATTAGACATCACCTCAAGGAACCTAAGGGCCTTCACATGGATTTAATAATTGTCTACATCTACTAAGGATTCCAATATAACACACTTACAAGTGCTCTATTGTTGACACCGTGTATCATATATGTAACCGACCAACAAAAGGGCATCATGGTTCACTAACATTGAACTAGTCGGATCTGGCTTACAACTGAGTATACAATCTTGAACATCTCCAAGTGTCTTAACATGTCAATTTCCTTAGAAACATTACTTAGTTCCGATGACTTACATAAGTCACCCACTAACCTAGACCTACCACTCTAATGCAGCTCATAGCATGTTTAAACATGCTCACTAATCATAACTACAAGTGTCAAAGATTTTTGCTTTACAAGCATAGAAATCTTCATCTTATGTTGTATACAAAAAATTAACCTAATCGCGAATATATAATAGTCACGAGACTCTACATTCGCAGTGACATCCACTAGTGACAAACAGTCCATTCACGAAAATTACCAAATTGTACATTACAGTTGCGAGAATGGTCTAGTCGCGAACTCCCTTAATAACAAATAATGCTTTAGCATTTCATTCGCGAGCTTGCATTAATTGAACTAATCATGAGCTTGTTATTCGCAAGTGCTCATTTGCGAATTGCTTATTCACAAATTACGGTCCTTACTCCAGAACTTTTACTTTCTGATCATTTTGACACGGGAGTGGACTTATCCTAAAAAATTGTTGGATCCTGTAGCGATCCTGGATGTCACATCACCTGCAAAAGATGTCGAGTTCAATAAACTCAATAAATTAAGAGAGTGAATTTTAGGGTCTTTAGGTTGTAGCTGTGCCATCGGTCTTCTCAACCTCAGGCGGCCTACATACCCTCTATCGTCAATGAATCAAGCTAGATGTAGTTCTACCAGACTGATCCGAGATATGGAGGTGTCGTTATCACATTTCTTAAGGATAGTCGAGGCCTCCCACTATGTGCAAGGGACCGTAAGCCTGCTAACCCCGGGATACAACCAAACTATGACCATGTCCTGTCTCTCAACGAGGTGCACTCCCCAGAGAGACCCTATACCTCCCCTACAACTTATTGCCCTTTCATGGTCGGGTATGCATAAAATCAAACGACAAAACATCTCCAAATTTTATGAAAATTTTGATAGAGTTTCGCCTTAGGAAGGTGAACATCATATGTCAAAACCAAGTCATGAAGACAAGGACCTCCAACACAGTGTCGTTCCAAAGGAACTGCTGTGTGAGGATTTGGAGCCCATGGACTCAAGCTGCCACTTCTTACAAGGGAGCAAGTCTATGTGCAAAAACGGACCCTAGGTCCAAGGATAGAAAGTGAAAGAATGAGAGGGAGAGAACCATATTTGTGGGCTTGAAAGCCCATGGCCATTTGGCCACTTCTTCTTCTGCTCCTCTTCTTCCTCTTCCTTTCTCCCTCTCGACTCTTCTATCTTGTTCTCCTTCATTCTCTCGCCAACTAGTGGGTTTTAACCCACTTTGGGCCCTTTTATAATCCCTAACCACCCTGGACACTTGTCCAAATTTGGGTGGCAATCAATCAGGCAAGTATGGGCGAATGGACCCTTGGAATGGGTCTTTCTTGCGTTAGACGTAACTCTGGCTCCGTTCTGGGCCGTCTTGAATGAGCTCAGCTCGTGGTGAATGGACTTGGACTTTCTTATTCACGCACTTAGTTGTGGCGAATGGACTTGGTCCAGCTCATTTGTGCACCCTTGACCATCTCATTTATGCACTTTGGTTCATCTGAGCCCAGTCCATGGCGAATGGACTTTAACTTTCTCATTCGCGAACTCCAGCTCGTGGCGAATAAAGTTGCTTCAGTCTCATTTGCGCACTTTGGGTCGTGGCGAATGGAGTTTCTCCATCTCATTCACGCACTCTAGTCCATGGTGAATGGACTTAGCCCATCTCACTCGCGCACCTTTAAGCCTTCTCAGTTGTGCACTTTGGTTCAACACTTTTCTGGTTCATTCCCGCACTGAGTCATTCGTGCACTGGTCTAAGTTTGAACGTTTTCCCATGATTAACCTGGTTCTACGAGAACCCATTTGAGACGTCAAAAAAGAATCTTGCGACCCTAATGAGACTCATGAAGATGTGCACGTGTGAAGTGCAAAGTGCGTCTCAAGCACCCTTGTGTCCAAGGCCAAGCCCTTGTATGCACTCGAACCCGTGCTTGTGCACATGGGCGAGCACGTGTGCGTGTGCATATGCATAAGTTGCTATGCACCTTACTACACTGTAGCAAGAAGCTAAAGAGAGAGGGCTCTCAAAATACACAAGGTAATGGGAGTGCTTAATCTTATATAGTGCAAATAGTTTTCCAAGTTTCCCCATGTGGGACTATTCTCAAAAGCAATTTTTGAACAATTTTGAAAACACCAAATTTGAAAACTTAATTAATGAGTTGTTAATGGAATTCTTAAATGGCATTAATTGCCATGTTAATAGAATGTTTTAAATGGCATTAAATGCCTTAGTATTCAACATCATTGCGTTGGTGTATTAAATTTATTTTGTTCTGATACTTTCTATTTAAACAAACTGTATATTATCATATAGATAAGGCCACTAAGGTCAAATCGAAAGAGTAATATAATTACGAAAACAAGTATTATGCTGAAATAGAAGATTGAGGTACATTGTACATTTTTCTGATATTTAAAAGGCAAATCACTTGGTACCCTCTGAAGCTTATTGAGGTGTATATGCTGATGTCATTCATCCATAGCATCTCAGTTTTAACTTTCACGACATGTTCCCTAAGTGTCTGTTTCTTAGGTGTACTGCTTGCAGATCATGTTGCATGCACTGTGATGAGCCTCTGTTTGTGCTATAACAAATACATTAGAAAGCAATCCTTCTAGTTTACCATTTGGGATTAGAAATTTTTTTCTTTTTTTTGATAAGTAAGACTTTATTAAGAGAAGAGCAAGGGGAGAAAAAAAATAATACAACAACATGGCTGCCTAAAGCAATCAGTCCAGAAGCTCTGGCATTACATTAAGACCAATGACGTTTTCCAAACCCACCCTCCAGTTGGGAAGCTTATTGGCTAAGACATTTTGGTCCCTTGGGACATGGTGAATAGAAACATTCAAGGACACCATTAAGTCCCGAATCTCATGGATCAAATTCGCATATTTCCAATACCCATTACTCTTGCCCAACCGCCAACCAATAACCACCTTTGAGTCACCCTCAACATAAGCATGAGAAGCCCCGAGATTTTTTAACTCGCGGAGACCCATAAGAAGCCCCATCACCTCTGCTCTAGTAGAATCACAACACCTAAGAGGGCCAACAAGAACACGAGAAATGATCCCTTGGCAATCACGAACAACACAACCAAAACTATTTGGCCCTAGGTTTCCTTTCAAGGCCCCGTTAAATTTAGACTTGAGGATTCTGGGGAATGAAGGCTGCCACCCCAAAGGATCCCTACAACCCACAGGAGAGTTGAGGGCTTTAACAAACTTGGATAAAAAAAAGCCCTTGAAACTCCTTTGAAACAAAGAGCCAACCCCTAACTTTCCTAATGATAAAGTCAATAACTTCATTACAACTTCTATGTCTCTCCTTAAAGATCCTTAAATTTCTTTCCTTCCAAATACCCCACACAACCGCATGAATGTGACATGCACAACAACATCTACCATGTTACCAAGGCTTCACGCATTCCATTGAGCAAACAACTCCATCTCACCTGGCATAACCAACATATGATTGAGACTAGAGAAGTAGTCCCAAATTGTCCTCGAGAATTTGTAGTTAATGAACAAGTGCCATATATCTTCACCATCTCTTCTACAGAACTCGTACAAATTAGGAGAAATTTGCATAGAGGGCCTTCTTTGCAACATGTACATAGTATTAATTCAATGGGACACCACGGTCCATGCAAAAGCTTTGACCCGGGGGGTTGGAATTGGAGGTTTCTAAATTTGTTTAGAGGGGAAGAAGATGGAGGAATAATTAGATTGGGATAGGGACATGAAGAGGGATTTAATGGAAACCTTACCGGATGACTTCAGAACCCAAATTCTCTGATCAAGAAAGTTATTGGAAAGGATTGGATACCTTGTTAAACAACCGCAAAAATTGCTAGTGCAAATCTTACAACTGAAATGAATAAAATCAAAATCCAAATTGAAATCCTGTTTCATAGATGAGATCACAAAATACATAATGATCTTTCTAATCCAAATTAAGATTCTTTTATGAGAGGAGAGGCTATGTAAAAATAAATTTATAACTAAAACGGGACTATATCCAATTTCTTGATGATTTCAAAACTAGACTATTGGGTTTTTGGCAAGTTTTTAGCCAAAAGGAAGTATGAGTGCTCTTTTCATGGGCCCCAGAAGGCTAAAATCTCTCTCTCTATATATTCATACATGAGATATGAGAGTGGTGGAATATGGGTTTTCCTTTTCGTGGATTTTCTCTTTGAAGGGTTTCTTTATGGGGAGAAAACATGGTTTCTTTCCGGATTATGAGAGAATGTGAGAAATGGGTTTTTCATAGGGTTGAGAGAAGTGAGGGAGAATGGTGTAACAGAGTTAAGGGCTTGGGTTCTAGGTTGAGAGCTTGAGAAAGAGAGCTTTGTACATCTTTTTCTTTTCTCAAATAATGAAAAATGAATCTCCCTATGGATTTAGGCATTTTGGCTGAATCACGTAAAAATCATCATTTTATTTTCTGTTTTCTTATTTTTTATTGCATAGATCGTGAGTGGTTTAGGCATGTAACCCATGAGGGATGTTTTCATTGCGCCAACAATTGGTATCAAAAGTTTTGGTTCGTGTTTAGAAGGAAGAAGAAGAAACTAGTTAGTAAAAATATATATTTTTTATTCAAAGGGTTAATTGTTTTTTAAAATTTCAGTGTTGATTCATGATGGCAATAAAAGCTTCCATTGGTCAGTTCTCAATGGAGAAATTTGATAGAAATGATAATTTCACTTTTTGGTAAAGAAGGGTGAATGATTTATTAGTACAATAGGTTTGTACAATGCGTTATAAGGAAAGAAATGCTAGTCCAAGGAGATGGAGGATGGTGATTGGTAAGACATATAAATGAGGGAACTTAACACAATTCATTTCTATCTTGCATTTAATGTTTTATTTAATGTTATGGATGAAGATTCGGCACCAGTTTTATGGGAGAAGTTGGAGAAACTCTACATCGAAAAGAGCCGCCAAAAAATTATATTTGAAACGACAATTGTATGGGCTAAAGATGAAGGTGTGAATTTATTTGATTTGGACATTGGAGGCAAGTGGAGCCCACACATGGATTTGGTGGAGTCTACACGAGAAGACACATGGAGGAACATCTTTGGGACACATGATATAATTTTTTTTAGAGTTTTTATTTGAGTATTTTACCATTTCACTTAATAGTTTATGAGTTATGAGTCTAAGACATGAGAGTCATGAATAAGGCTTTGTTGCCAATGGCATTTTATTAATTTTAGTGAATCAACAAGTCAAAGTAGGGCCCTCTCAGAATGTTGATCGAAATCCTTTACAATGGCTTGATTTTGACATTTTTTGTTTTTAGATAGTCAAGGTTTTAATAGTTTTGAGTTTAGGAAAGTGTTAGGTATCAAATAAGTTAGTAGTTTACGAGTTTCCTATTTGATTTCTTGCTATTTTCTTGAGTTTGTGAGCCTATATATAAGACTGCACGTTTTTCTATTGATCTGATGAAATTAATAAAAATTTTGACTGGTTTCTTGCTCTCCATTAGTGAAAATCCTTCTCTTCTTCAAGTTTTTAGTGCCTAAACTTAAACCATGGATGATGTCCAAGGGTTTGTGTGGTAGGTGATTACCCACATCCAAGTACGTTTATTTTCTTTATTCTCCTTACTTCTTTACCTTCTTCTTCTTGTTCTCCCAATTTTCTTCTTGTTCTTCTAATCTTTTATTGCTTGCTACCATCCTGAAACCCTAAGTTCTTCTCCTTGAATTTAAACCATCAAACCCTAATTCTAGTCTCCCTAAACCATTCGGCCACATCAAAACTCCTTCCACTTTAAATTCAAATATCAATCTTTACTTCCATGAACCATCCCCTTACTGGCGGCATCATCACTTCAGTCTTCCCTCTTGATTTCCTTTATTAAAATTTAATCCCATAAAACCCTTTGAATCACCTTCATGTTTTAGCTTTAAGCTAAGACCTGTCCCAGACTCTCAAACCAGAAATCCCAACTGAACCCTGTTTTGCATCCATTCTAAACATAGATATCACAGATCACCAAGGCAGGGATCCTGGGCTTATTCCAAACACTGTGGCAGAACTGTCATCAACCCTGAGTTGTTTTAGTCTTCCCAAATCCAAAACCCATGTTTATAACTCCCTGCGGCAGATCTTAAACCATTAACAGCCCATCTGTTAAAACTTAACCTGTGTTTTCAGCAGGTTCTGTTCACCTTCAAACTGATACTTGCAAACATATAAAAGCCCTCTGTTTGGCTGCATAATTGTACCCAATCCCCTAAGACCTGCAACACTGTTATCCTCTGCTACTGCTAGTACCCAACACCCTGTTATCTACTGTTTCATGGCCTGAATACTTCACTGTTTCACATCACCAGTCCCTGTTATACCACTGAAACCAGCCCTGTCTAACCATTGTTCTAGACCTATGCAGCCATTAGTATCACCTATACTCTGTTGCTCTAGTCAATTATCCTGTCTCAAAACATCCAGTGCTCTTCCCATCTTGAAACCTACCACCACTATTATACTTTACTGTTTACCCTAAACAACACCTATTATAAGTTCAGTTTTGAACCTATTCTATCCCCTGGTTTTATCTAAAACAGCCCCTACATAAGCCTTAGCCTAACACTACTAGTTCTGCCTTATCCTAAGTTCCAAACAACCTTGTATATTCTCCAAATTCTAAGCACTCATATCCCATACCCTTGTTATTTGAACCCAAGCTTAATCACATGCAGTTTTCCTTGGGCGTGCTGCATAACTATTGAAACACTTAAACATGTTCAACCAACTCTTGGATCAATTGTACAAAGTTAATGTTAAGGTGGAGGAAGAAAATAAGGCCCTTTTGTTTCATATCTCACTCCTTGATTCTTATGACAACTTGGTGACGATGTTATTATTTGGGAAAGAGACAGTAAGCCTTGAGGATGTCACTGCATCGATACTATTTAATGAGATTAGGAGGAAACCAAATTCTGAAGGAGGTCAAAATTTTGAATTAGTTGGCCAGGTCTATAATTGTAAGGGAATGTCATTTATGAGGGAATCTGGGAATAGCAGGTCTAGTCCAAGTCCATTTGAAAGGGTAATGGACCATATTTACATTGCAAGGAATATGACCACATTTAGAGTGATTATCTAGAATGTGTTGACAGAAAATGGCAGAGGAATAAGAGAAATACATTGGAGCTGTTTTCATAGTCTCTAAAGGTATGGAGATTTTTTCTCAGGATGAGTGGATTATAGATTGGGTTATCTTGTTTAAATATGCTCCAAGAATGAATATTTTGATACTTACAAGAGAAGAAGGCGTGTTATTTATTTAGGTGATGGGTTCACTTGTGACATCACGGGTATTGGGACAGTAAAAATCAAGATGTTTGGAGTGGTTTGTACTTTGGATGGTGTGACATATGTCTCAAAGATGTGAAAGAATCGTATATCATTGTGCTGGTTGGACTATAGGTTGCAGGTGAAGGCATGAAAATCACACATGGTTGTTTGATCCTGATGAACTGAGAAAAGTGTGATGGTTTATATCATTTGATTGGAAGTACGGTAATTGATGATATTCCTTTGACCTCGAAGGGGAACGGGAAACGGGGTGCACATAATGAAAAACACGTTTACAATGTTTCTTTCGCACTTGGGGTAAATACAATTATTACAGGTTTCTAGGTGATAGACGATGGTGAGACAATACCTGCGATTGTAGAGGACAAATCTCAAGGTCCCTCTCTAGAGTTGACTAGATGAATCAACTAAGGGCAATTACACATATGCATTTACCATGTTATGCTCCAGTTGGATGATGTCAAGACCAAATTGATTTGATGGTATGTGCGACAATGGTTCTTCAATGCCAATGGTTGTTTGCGATGATAGCAAACATGTTATGTTTTGAATTCGAGGTGGAGGTGCATTCCAGGCATATATATGACACAACCTTCATTAAGAAGGACAAGTGTAGGTTTTCTTGAAGGTGTTTTCGGAATGTGGCCAAGGTGGAGTGTGGTGCATATTTCATAGGTTTTGTATTTTGGTAAAAATTCTAGTGGAGCTAACTTCAATAAGAAAGTTTCAAAGTGACTGCAAACATACGAAAGTGGAGATTGTTGGATTTTTGGCTAGTTTCTAACCAAAAGGAAACTTCCCGCATGAGTTAGTTTCCTTCTTCAACTAGGAGAAGTTGAAACATGTGGGTGCTCTTTCCATGGGCCCCACAAAGCTAAAATTTCTCTATATCTCCCTACATGTGATATGAGAGTGGTGGAATATGGTTTTTTTCTTCTCATGGGTTTACTCTTTGAAGGGTTTCTTTAAGGTGAGAAAACAGGGTTCCTCTTCGGGTTGTGAGAGAATGTGAGAAAGGGTTTTTTCATTGGGTCGAGAAAAGTGAGGGAGAATGGTGTATTATGGTTAAGGGCTTGGGTTCTAGGGTGAGAGCTTGAACAAGAGAGCTTTGTACATCTTTTACTTTCTCCAATAATGAAAAACAGATCTCCCCGTGGATGTAGGCATCTTGGCCAAACCATTTAAGAATCATCGGTCTTGTGTGTGATTGTGATGTAGGCATTTTGGCCAAACCACGTAGAAATCCTCGGTCTTATGTGTGGTTGTTGATTTCTTTTATGTTTTGTACTCTTTATTGCATAAATCGTGAGTGGTTTAGGCCCGTAACTCATCATGTGGAATATCAGGGCTGTTTTCGCTTTGCTAACATAGACTATCTTCATTACGCCTCTTAGCTCTTAACTCTTCAAAAATCCATCCATGCTGGAGAGTGCTGATCAAGCACTTCATTTACTCTCAGTCTGCTTGTAAGAATCTCGTAGCCATATCTTCTAACACATTGGTAGATATTGCATTTTGTGTCACATCCTATGTACAATGTTCTTTCTTAAGTTTATCTTGCACACAGAAAATTTACCTTTAAGTCTGATGAGCTCATTGGCACAGGATTTTGGTTGATATGATTTTTCACATTGATTTCCACAAGGAAGGGTCATTAGAAATCTTTAATAAGATCTTATATGTCATCCCTGCTGACACGTGTTTTTGCATGCAAAGGTAAACATGGTACTCAACACTTGCATTTACCTTGAGAAAATTGAGTTTATTTCTCCAGGAGACCTGTGTTATCTTTGAGAAAGCCTGAGAATTTCCTTTGGTGTATGAAATATACCCTTCCAAAGTATTTGATGTATCAGACAACTCCATGTATTGCGACAAGATGTGGATTTCCATGTATTACTCTTTGAAGGTGAAGACAATCTACATCTGTATTGAGATAAGCCATTCCTCCTGCTTCAAGCATTTACATTCATATCTGCAATTGAGATAAGCTGTCTATAGTCTGATATTATTCTGGTGGTGAAGAATATCATTGGTTTGTTCTCCTAACCTGCCTGTCTCTAAGCATGTCAAAAGCTTCAACACTCAAGAGCACACTTCATTTGTCTCAATCTTCTTCACTTGACATTTATTGCCAAATATTTCTCAAGCATACCAAGAATTTAGATTTCAAATTTTTTATAGATGGTCCTTGAGCACTGTTTGTAACTCTCACTCCTTGTGGCTATTATGTTACCCAAACAAGAAATGTTGCACTGTAAAGAATAGAGTGCACTTTAGCTTTGGATCTCTTGGGCCTACATCTGCAATTCTTTCAAAATCTTTGGAAGCAAAACTCTCAGACACAAGTATCTCTCTCTTGAGATGGAAAGCCATTTTGTGTTTTGCAAAATTATCAAATTTTGGTGGTATGGGATATATTTATTCTTGGATGTCACCTATGTAGCATTTGGAAGATTTCTCATCTTAGACTATGTCATGCTATCATGTCATCTTTCCCTTCTGCCACCAGCCTCTCCTTTCTATTTCAAAATAAATTTTGCCTTCACATTTCAACTTAAAGACACGCTAGGGTCAATTAGGCATATTTTTCATGATGTGGGGAAAGAGCTTACCTTCAAATTTAGACAAGGGGGTGCCAGAAACCTGGGTAAGAAGCTGAGAAATATATGCCTCTCCTGTCTACTACTGTACCCAAATACAACATCTCATTATATATCTATATATGTGTGTTTGTATCCATGCAAGAGGATCAAATAGAAAATGAGTAGATCAATTGGTTAAGTGAACATTACTTAAAACGTAATTCTATTGGAAGACATCAACCAACCAATCAATCAACAAAGCCTTGTCTTAACTGTTTCGGGTTGGGTCATTCCATTAGATGTAAAAAGAAACAAGTGTATCTTGTTGAGGATGAATGTAAGTAATAGTCATGTTCAATAAAGGGAATCCATTAACTTAAAAGAGTTGGCAGGAGGGAATCTTACCCAGTTTTGGATCATTACAATATCCAATCCCCAACAACCTTTTCCCATTTGTAAGAAAAAGAAGCTAATAAGCCTAGGAAGTTGGGATCATTATTTTTACATCTGGACCACTAATTTCTGCTTTGGGCCTTGGGCTCTAGGTAGATTGATCAGTCAATCATGAGGCCCATAGTAGCATATGGTTGGGTCCCCAATCTCTTGCCTCAGTTTTTTTTTTTGTTTCCTTACATGGTTCCACACATCCACAGTGAACGGAGTTTTCTTACAAGCTGGTGGATTGAAGGCTAAAATGTTCAACCACTGCTTCAACTATCTACATACCTGCTCTATATCACGTTAACTTTTATGCTTACACTATTAATTTCTGCAACTGGGATTCTTGAGTAGCAGCATTCTTCTACTATAGCACCAGTAGTTGCTTGAGAATCTAGTAGGTAGTCTAAACATGTCAACTTTCTTGTGTCTGTCCATGTGCTTGAGTGTGGCTGTATGTAGGTATCTTCTTTTATCTAAGAAACAGTACTAGTAAGGCTTTAATGGTACCCCACTTCTGGCAGCTCTAATTATGTATTTTTTTGATGGTCTTTGGAGGAACTAAGTGGAAAGGAGATTCCCTCACACCATGTGATGTTGAAAGGGGTCTTTGGAAAGCCAACAACAACAAACAGCCTTATCCCAACTATTTGGAGTCAGCTATAAGAATCCCATTCTGCCATTCCACTCTATTTAGGGGCATATCTGCCGTTAAATTACAAGCTGTCATGTCTCTACTTACTACATCAACCCAGGTCAATTTTGGCCTTCCTCTAGTAAGCTTCACCTTCGGACTCAGATCTGAGTGTTAATTGGAAGACTAATTCCAAGAGAGAAAACCATGAACCCAGTGCTGTGTTAGTTGGTCAAAGTACTGAAACTTTTTGCCGTCGAGTAAGGTAATGATTTTGTTTGGGCATGCTCTTTAGAACTTATATCTACCTCTCTTACAATGTAGTCAGCTCATGGAAATCAGCAGGTTTCTGAAAAATATTCATATAAACAGTCAACTATTTCGTTGCATCAACCTGTGACCTTTGCCAGGTATCAACCACAAACACTTTGCAGATGTTTGTCATCTGTGGTTGTGTGCTTCTGATGTGGGAGTAGAGACGACGAACAGCATTCCAGGAGAGGTTTGTTGATCAGGGCTTGCAAACAGGCCTGGGTTTAGGCCTATATAATTGGGCTTCAGGTGGGCTTTGGACGAGCATCTCTATGGGTGATAATTTGGTCTTAAAGTTGGGTCTAATGGACCCAGCATGTGAGTTGATGGATGGGCGGCTCATGCATTCTAATTTTAGCTGTCCATACTCCATACAGCTATTATGAGTCCCATGTGGATTATCTAGGCAGTTATGAGAGTCCTTAATTAGAAAGTGCGTTTTAGTTAGTTTACATTAATCATGAGTTTCATTTTCGTCCAAGATTTAATCGAAACAGGATTTTTATTGTCTAGAGTCTGTAAACAGTCGTTGTAATAAGATGTTTTCATTTGAATAAAATTTGTTAAATTGAAATTTCAAGAGACATTTGATTTCTCTTTGTGCTTTCTTGATTAGCTTCTTGAACCTTTTATTGGATCTGGCTGGTAAAATAAAGAGACCAGCACCTATTGAAGCCGTCAAGTTGTTGAGATGGAACTGGCATATATGCAGCACTTATCCGCATTTGTGTTATTGTTGCCTCTCCCTCTATGTTGTGGGTCTTGCACGGATGCGGCAGTCATCAGGCCCGTGGGGCAAAAATAAAATAAAATGACTCAAATTTTGACCCACTGGCATCCCTTAAGACTCCTTTTCTTTATGAATCAACAGCCTCTATCCGCCCAATAGCCTACTAAAACAAGCCTTGTTCATCCAATCACTCTAGTCCATATGCTAATATACCAACCTTGAAGTGGCCGCCTGAGGGAAAGACCATTTACCCAGATTTTCTCCAAAATGTTTTTGTTTCCTTCTCTTAGAACATTAGATAGCTTGTGTTAAACCTCTAAAATTCTTAACCTCCGTTGTGGGATTATGTTATGTCTGTAGTCCTAGTTTTAAGTGTAATTTCCTGAGATGGAACTTCACCATTTGATAGGTTGGTCCCACGAGGAGATTAACGAAAGAGTAGTGTTACAATAAGGGTGTCCACCTCATAAGAGCAGGAGCCATTTGCAGTTGCATGAGACACGTGGCAGCTAAGCCTAGCTCTTATGATGAGGTCACCCTCATTTTAACACTGTTTAAAAAGCAAAAATTGATCAGAACTTCTGGTTGAGAAAATCCAGTCTTACTGTTGGACAGTTTGGGATTGTGTATGGCAAATTGTCATGAGAAAAGTCCTCTTGGCCGGATCACAAAAATCCAACCCATTTAATGAAGGAACCAATGTTTTAAAACTGAGATTGTAATTGATTATCAGTCCGTCTGATCTGGGAACAAGGTTCGTAAATAAGTTGCCCATCTTTGAACTGAGTTGACGTCCAAACCGGATTGACCTGTTAAACGCATAGATGAGTGGAGAGTTGAGCAGGCAGTTTAAGCATCAGATCAAAACTCTACATTAAGCCTTTTTACCTACTTTTATGTTGAAAATGAAATGACCCTTGTAATTGAGTCATACTGGGCATGTCTGGTGGTCCGACAGGATTGGACTGACCCACACCTCACTGAACAGAGAGAAATTCATAATGTTCTAGTTTCCTTGGGGTCCTGTCTGGTTGCCTTGAATTGAATTGAATAGAAAAGAAAAAGGGAGCAAATGTCCTGTCCGGTATTTGGTGTCCAGGACACCGGAGATGTCATATGGAATAAAATGGGAAGGAATTTGAAATTTCATCTAACTCCCATCCATTATGATGTTCCTTGGTGTCCTAGACACTACATCATGGACAATCTTTATTTTGAATAGAAGAAAGAAATCTGCAATTTTCTATCATTTTCATATGGTTGTTTGGTTGCAAATTTTTATGAGAAAAGGAAGATATTCGGGCAGGAATTGTGCGAATATGATATGGATACAAGAAAATAGTTAGTTATGTGAGAGAATTGAGAATTTTTTTATTTTTGACAACCAGATAGCTTGAAAATGATTTTTTCAAAATTTTTTTTTCTTTTGGCCAAGAATCACAAGAAATCTAGCTTTTCATGGTAACCAGATAGGGTGTGGAGGAGAGCAAATCTGGAAAACATGATGTGTCCATTAGAGCTATTAAAGGCGTTTTGTAGCCGTGTTGTTTGGACTCGTATCCTCTTTGCCACCTTGTGGTGCGCCATGGTGAGTTGCATAAACAAATGGGGTGGGGCCCTGCAAAAAGTGTAGGGACCGGCTCAAAGAATTTTTTTGAGGAAGGAAAGATATTCAGGCAAGATTTGTGTGAAAATGCCTAAAGAATTAGGTACGAACAATCCTTGAATGGGCAAGGTGTAAATGGAGTCAAGGCTGACACATCAGTACCAAAAAGTGATAAACACCCTCTACAAAGTGTAAATCACTTTTTCAGTGCCGATGTGGTCACCCCTATGCCATTCATACCTATTCGTTCAGGGGGTGTTCATACCAAAATCAAAGCTGGTGAAAATGATATGACAGCATACAAGAAAATAGTCACTAAAAATTAGGTGAGAACTGTGAAAACGGCATCTGGGTACGGACACATCAGCACCGAAAAGTGATAAGTGCCCCCCAAAAAGTGCAAATCACTTTTCGATACTAATGCGTCAGCCCCTCTGGTGCCATTTTCACGAGATTCGTTCTCACATAATCTAAGCCCTTCCTTGGCTGATGGGTTACACACGGCTCACAATAGTGTGAAATCAAGGGTGTGATATCCTTTGCGACTTCCCCCTCTGTGACGCACGAAGGCCAAGGCAGAGGGGGGGAATCAATTCACTGTTGGAGTTGTCACTTCACCCCCAAAAAGTGAATTGATTCCCCCCCTTCTGTCTTGGCTTTCAAGGGTCGTAGAGGGGGGCGGCGCAGAGGATGTGCACCCGAAATCAAGACACTTCCCAACATACATCATCTCTGCCTTTACCTACATCCTCACCTTCCATTCCGCCACTGCACGACGTATTCTTTTAAATGTTTCATCATCATTATTATTATTGGGGTGTTGTTTTAACAATGGATTAATGCTTGCAGAATGCAGTGGAGTAACCACGGAAGTACCTGGGGAGTGGGGAGGTGAGTGGGAATGTATTCAATAAACATAGTGGTGTGGGTGTTTGTAGTTGGTTTTGGATTTGGTGGATGGGCGAGCATGATCAACTTCATCCATCACATCGATACCTTTGGACTCTTCACCAAGAGTTACCAGTGCCCTCCTCCTCATCTTTCTAATCCCCACCTTTGCAACACCACTGCTCTTCCTCCTGCAACTACCAACCATCACCACCACCTCCACAGCCCATGACCATCTTTTCTCCCCTGTTGATGTTTTCACACCAACCATCTTTGCCTCTGCAAACCTAGAAATAAGAGAGGAAACCAAATCTTTACAGCAGCCCACCCATCACAAGAGTTTGGATTAGTGACCTCTCTCTCTCTCTCTCTCTCTCTCTCTCTCTCTCTCTCTCTCTCTCACTCTCTCTAAAGTGAAGTACCATCTATAATGGATAAT
>JAOXJP010244894.1:0-22725 GCA_025762735.1 Platanus orientalis | reverse complement strand
ATATATATATATATATATATATTGGTATGGCCACATGGGTCTACATCATGACAGCCGCATGAAGCGGGACCGGTTTGAGCCAATGAGAAACCCAACCAGGCGACACCACTTTTGCACTGCTCACCCCACCCCCCTCCAGGGTTTCGACCCTAGGTCTTCCTTATGGAAGATAGACGCCTCAGCCACCCAAGCACGGGGGAGTTGGCAAGAAACTAATATATTACTACGTGAAAACATAACAAAGTGAAAATAAGATTAAAATAATAAAAGTTTATGCATAATAAGTTAGACTATTGGGTGAGTTATCTCATTCCCACTCCATACTTGCTTAATTTGTGAAGAAATGAATACGGTTGACCTTTGCTTCTAAATAGGATATTCCTCTCCCCATGGGAAGGCATTAAATTAGACATTAAAAAATTAAAACGATAAATTACAAAAAAATATCAGCATGATCAAGTATTTTAACTATTTAATTTGAGCATTAGCTTTTGGAGCATTTTCAAGTTCTAATAAAATTATAACTGTTCAAATGAATTTACAAAAGCACAAGGATGGGGTCATCGGTTTAAACGAGTTTCTTGTTTAGCAACCCTTTTGGGTGGGGTTTGTCCAATGATGGGCCTCAATGCTCTCATCATGAGATATTTGCCAAGTCATAAAAGCCCCAAACCTCTCTATTGGTATTATATCCCAGGCCCATAATATATACCATATTAGGGTGAGGTAGGGAAGTGGTGGTAAACAAGACAATATCCTTGTAGTCTTCCATGTGCATGGCATGTGACCCTCACTTGTCATCAAGTAATTATATTTGGGCATGAAGAAATAGGATAATAATAGAACTTTAAAACTAAAAATGTGTTCAGTAAACATTACCCCCACCAAGCTTATCCTTGATTGTTTGATCTAGTCTAGCTAGAGGGTAAGAGTTGAAATGATGATTGGCTGTAACTCTATTCAGACGTCCTATGATGTAATTGACGTCCAATCATCTTCATCAAACTACTCTTTTCTTAAAGTGCACTAACAATATCCCAAGTAGTGTTGAGTAACATGGAGAGAAACCTGTTAACCTAAAATTTTTGGTAGATGACGTGTGCAGGTGTGCCAGTGTCACGTGGATAAGAATAGGTTTACTGTATGACCCCAAGCACCAAATCAAATAGAACGTATGAAAGATTTGCAATAAATTCCTTTAAATAGGTTTGTTAGGCCACTCTTTATATTTATTAGGCGATTTCGAGGGGAAAAGCTCTTCCTTCTATGGGTAATTTTTATTGTCTTCAAATCAAGGACTTATTAATATTATACTAAAGTTTAGACTGAAAAAAAAATTATAATAAAATAAATATAAGAGGTGGTTTGGGTTTAGGAAGAGGTTGTAATATTGGTTCTATAGCATGACAGAGCTTAATGACATGGTGATAGGAGGGTGGGAACATGTCATACAGATGCTGGTTTAAGATCAATGGTTGTTGGGCCTTTTGGACTTAGTAAGGAGGAGTTGGCAAAGGTTGCAGAGTTGTAGAAAGGTTGGACAAAAAGGATTGGGTAGATGGAGGATTAAATATGGGTTGCAAAGTGTCTTTGTGGCAGATGAAAGATGAGGATGATGGGAATGATGATGATTCTTCGAGTGATCGGAACTTTTTAAGACGAACTTATCATTGGAGATATCCCAATCATATAATGTACGAGGTTATAAAGCCAATTCCGTATGAATAGAATAAACGTGAACCATTGATAAAATGCCATGAACAAAGATTGAATGAAATAAAGGTATTTATTGATGATGAAATGTTATAAGATACTTGGTTACAAGAATTAACTAAGTACAATACAAAGTTTGGATGTAGAAAAAGTTGTTTTGGTGTGCGACCTCTGTTTCTGGTCCCCAAATCCCCATTTATAGAGTTCTGATTTAGTTACAAGCCTTATACAACTATCGTTTCCTGGCTCTTTTTTCCTTATTTTTGCTTTTATCTTTGTAGGTACTAGGTAACCGTTCCATAACTTCTTTCTTTTCCATTTTCTTCTACCTATCTCTTGTTTAAATTTTAAACTTCATTTATAACGACATTTTCATGCCATTATCATCTAACCGTCTTTCCCTGATCTACGGCCACATGGCCTATTTTGTCATGCATCATGACAGTAATTTTATGGTATAAACAATGCCCTCCCATCATTTTGAATTCGAAAAAATTTGAAATGACGTTACATCTTTTCTTTTGACTGTGTTGTTCCACGTGTTTTTCTCTTACCGAGTTCTAGGTCTTTTCACTTCTTCGTTTATATTTTGAGGGATCTCCTCTTGATTCTTGTTTTCTTTCCCTATAAAACTCTTCTCTTTTCGAAGATTGCCATCATTGTTTCTTTCTTTTTCTTTAAGCTGAAATTTCTTTGTTCATGGCTTCCAACACCGAATCATCTTCTCCGAAAACTCTTCCTTCTGGTCTTATGGCTTCTCGGTTGGAAAGCCATGTGAGTAGTTCAAAATTCTCCACCCAGGTACACTTTTTTGTCAATGATAAACCTGTTTTAGGTCCTGTTTTCTTTATTTTCTTCCTGAATCATTGTCTTCTCAATATCCTGTGTTAACTCTGAAACTTTGTTATTGTCCCGAGAAAACCTAACCTAGTCCATATGGAACAAAAACAATTCTCTAAAATGTTAGCCCAAAAATCATGATCAATGGATCAACTGGATAGCTCGTCTTCTTCCCCACTATGGAAATTTATGGGATGACTTAGGTATTAGAGAATGCATTCTCTTTTCTAAGTTTGATTTTCCAATTAACAAAGAACTTTTAGCCGTAGCTGCTTGTTTTTTGTCCTCTTCCACAAATTCCTTCTATTTTGGTTGTGGGATGATGTCCCCTTCACTTTTAGATATGGCTTCTTTAACCCTTCTTCCTCCTTATGGGAAGGTAATTTCAGCAGAACTTTTCCCTTCCTCCGTAGATCTAGGGTTTAATTCTTCTAACACTAGAGAATCTTTCAATAAATTCATTACGAAAGAAACTCAGAATACCAAAACCATTTCTTTCTAAGAGCATAATGCCTTTCTTCTTTACTGGCTTTGTAGGTGTATCGTTTGTCGTCCCTCTAATGGCATGACCAAAGAATACTACCTTGTAGCTATTACTTTAGTGAAAGGAAAGAAATTGGCATTGGGTCCTTTCTTTCTTGCTCAACTCTATAGGATTTTAAACAATCTTAACCAGAAGAACCTTTGTAGTATTGGTAGTCCCCTCTGGTTTATTCAATTATGGATTTATGAATATTTTCCTGATTTGAAAGCTTGTATTGCCAAATCTCCTCCTAGGGCAAATTATCTTTCTTACAGCCATAAGTGGGTAGTTTCTTGACCAAAATATCTTTATTTCAAACAATGCTTTGAATTCTTCCATGATCTCTCCATTAATAGAGATGACCAACTTTTCCGCCCTTTCCTTGATCACCTGTATGGCCCTTATGGTATGCAGGTAATATTCTTGATTTTTATACCCCTACTGATCAAAAAATCTTTCAAGAAGTGTGACACTCGTATCTTTCCCCACGAGACTTACATTATGAAGGTATTTATGATAAATTGAATCACAAACCTAGCTTTGAGTTTTATGCTCCTCTCCAAATTAATGATCAATTTGGATTCTGCCAAATGATTCCAATTCCTTCTTCATTTTTTACCAAAAATTTCCCACCTCATCAAAGAACTTTGGCAACTCCTCAAGATATTAAGGATGTACTAAAAGATTTTAAATTTTCATAAAGTTCTTTCACCATGATTGACACACTCCAAAACCCTTCTTTTATAATGATTCAATACAAAGAATGGTGGAAGAAATATTTTATTGGCCATATCTTCCCTCTATGTTCTAAAACGAATCTCCTACGGCTTAACAGTGTGCCAATTTCTCTCGACAGTGAATCCAACTAGATGATTCCAAAGTCTTCCAATTCTTCCAAAAATCCTCTAGTAGTTAGTTCTAGGCCTCTTCCTCCCATTTCTTCTTCACAACTTCCTCCAACAGTATCAAAAAGGAAAACTTCCAAGAAGGATACAGTGGAAAAAAATAAGGAAAAACAATCACCAAGAAATCTTTCAAGAGAAAACGTACCCTTCTTTCTATAAATGCTAATTATTTCATAACAAAAAGATATGAAAAATTTTACAAAATTAAATGGAATCCTTTTGATACTAAGGGGGAAGCCGAAAATAAAAGGAGGTCTGAACTGGCTACGAGGAAGGAAAAATTTGATGATGAATGTATGAAAAATTTTCTTCAAGCTAGGGCTTCTTGAGACAAGCAGAAAGACTACTTGTTACCTTGTAAGCCCCTTCTTCCAAAAGTTCTTACAGCCCCTTTTGGTGTAGCAGATCCAGTTATTCCTTCTCATGAATTGGCAGGAATAGAGTTTGAAGTGAGGTTTTTCACTAAACTTCATCCCGCTCTAGTCAAAGGAATAATTACTGTATGAGATGACACTAATTATTTTCTTGGGAAAAGAAATAAGTCTAGTATTTTTCTTCAATTTCTACCATAAAACTCTTACTAACTTTCTTCTTTTGATTCTTTTTTTTCTTAGTAGAGGGAGTTCAACCTCTAGTGGACACTCATTTTTCTGAACTGTTAGCTCAAGGTCCTCTTCCTTCAGATGAAAATGATTCGAATGACCTTAAATCTCTAAGTAAAAGAAGGAAGAAGCTAGTGAAGAAGTCAGACCATTTTCCCGCCACTACTACATCCAAAACCCGTCATTCTTCTTTTTTTTCAGACACAAAATCTAGGAGAATTTTTGGATTTGACGGAAGAAGAAAAATAAGTATCTTCAAGTATTGTGAAAGAAATTTCGTCTAAAGTGCCTCTAGAAGTACGAGAAACCAGTCTTCTTGATTCTTTGCCTCCTAGTCTTCCTACAATAACATTTCCTCTCGGTCGAGAAGAACCCATCCAACCAGGCCATATTCCTCTCATTTCAAATCCTCCAATAATCTCTTTAGTTGTGAAAGAAACTCAAACTAATTATCCTCAAGACAAAGCAATGACATTTGTTCCTCCTTCCATTGATGATGATCTAGATTCCCTTTGGCGAGATTTGTTGGCTCTGTATTCCCTTCAGTGAGATCTATTGGCTGAATCCCTAGATGCTATTCCCAATAATGTAATCACAACCTCTTCTTTTATCACATAACTTCTTCTCCCACAAGATTCCCAGTTTTAGTAGCTCAAAGATTATCTCTCTTACCTTCTTTATATGAGTTATTATAAGATTGTTCTTTCATAGAACAAAAAAGATATGGGAGAGCTTGTCAAGAAGTTGTTTAATCTTACTTCTGATCCAAAGAATTCGATTCATCAGTTGGCCGTTCAATTATCTTCTGCTATATCTGCTTCTGGAGATTATGAAAGAGTCACATCAAACCTTCACAAAATTAAACATTTGTCTTCTAAGGACTCTCATATTGTCACTTGTATCCCAAATTTTCAACAAGCAGTTGAGTCTTTTAACTCAGAACATGAGATTATTTCTTCCCAGATAGATGAAGTAGAGAAAAATATCAACAGAATTGATGTTGAAATTCAAAGGTTGGAACTTAAGAAAGTATCCAAGTAGGCAGAAAGTTTTGAAAACAAAAAGAAACTGAGCACCTGCAAGGAGAAACAAAACATTTTGAAGGGCAAGATATCAACTACGCTAATCAAGAAGAGGAATGTATCGGAGCTAAAAGAGGTGAAAGAAAAGAAATAAAAATTTTATGACTATTTACTCTGTATCATAGGAGCATGATCTAAAACTCAAAAGTTCTTCAAAGAGAAGTTTTAAACTTTCTACTGGCCAATGGCCATTTAAACTTTGTGTTGGTGATGTATGTTGGCTTGTTTTAGCCATTTAACTCTTAACTTTTGTACCAAAATTCCTTTCGGTTTTCTTTCAATTTTATGTTTCTTTGTCTTGATCCTATACATTATGAAAATTTCTTTTGCAGGATCAAGTTGGCATTTCTGCCATAACTTATATTATAATGGATTTTTCGATTTTCCTAACTGGTGGGAAAATATTTCTTTAAATATTTCTGTTAATTACCTTTTTTTTTATGATTAACCCCTCTGTTTCTTACAGGATATAAGCTCCTCTCGGGAGAACTTAAAATATTTTGTATAGTCCTTCCCAACTAGGGGACCATTTTCCAAAGACATGATTTTTAGTGCCTAATGGAAGAATTGTCTTCCATACTAGTTCTCCTTCGAAAGATTTCTTCTTTGCCTTCTTATTGTAGGCCTTAGCAATTTTTTGTTTGTTTGCTTTCATAATATTCAAGGCTTTTAATCTTGTTTCATCTATATTTTCTAATTCTAAAATCATGGTTTCATTAAATTCTTTCATAGTTAACCTTTCTTGAAATGCAATTTTCATCGAAGGAACTATAATTTCCATGAGTAATATGACATCATATTTATATGTTAAAGCATATGGACTAGTACCAGTACTAGTTCTTTTAGATGTATTATATGCCCATAAAATTTGTGGAAGAACTTGATGCCAAGACCTTGGTTTTTCTCAACAAATCTTTCAAAATTTTATTGGAAGATTCTGCTTGACCATTGGCCTGCGCATAATAAGGAGTAGAAGATAACATTCGGATTCCAAAATCTTCCACAAATTGTTTTACTTCTTAACCCATGAACATGGTTCCCATATCTACCGTGATTGTTTCAAGTAGGTCATAACGATAAACAATGTTTTCCTTTATGAACTGGATAATATGGTTTTGATTTACTTTCTTCATAGGCTTTGCTTCCACCCATTTTGTGAAATAATCCGTTGCCACAATAACATAACCATGCATATTCGAAGAAACAAGATTAATTTTTCTAATTAAATCTATCGCCCATCCTCTAAATGACCATGACTTCAATATGAGGAATAATTATGCCATAGGGACTCTTTGTATAGGTCCATGTTTTTGACATGGTTGGTAAGATTTTGCATGTTTGATACAATAAGCCATAATAGTTAGTCAATAGCATCCATATATTCGAAGCAACCACCTCATCTTTATCCCTGCTTGATGTGCTCCACGAATTCCTTCATGCACTTGAGCTATAACTTCTTCTGCCTCTTTTTTTTCAAGGCATCTTCAAAGTTGTCCATTACCCCTTCCTATACAACCGATCTTCAAGCAACACATAATTAAAAGCCATTTTTTTATTTCAACCTTTTGGCTTGGATCTTTCAAATAATTTATGAAAGGAATTCTCCAATCATCTGAAGCAATCTCAAGTAAACAAAGATTCACACCTCTTTCTTTTTCTTTCAATGATGACAATGATCTTTTAATGACTTTTATAGTTCTTTGCCTATCATCATAAGCAATGGTTATTCTAAATATAACTTGAGACATTTCATTAGCCATTGTATTATTTTCTCTTGGAAGGAATTTTAATGTCACATCATCAAATTCTTTCAATAATTGAAATGCTCTAGTATAGTATGAAGTTAAGGTCCAACTATTACATCTATATTCACCAATTAGTTGTTTTATTAACTAACAGTGGATCTCCCATTATTTCCACCACTTTGGCTCTTAATTGCAAAAGAATTTCAAGACCAATAATTAAGGCTTTATATTTAGTCTGGTTATTAGTACATTCAAAGTCCAATTGGAAACCATATTCCAATTTCTCTCCATGTGGAAGAAATATAATAATTTCAATTCCGGAAGAATTTTCAGAATTTGAACCATTAAAGTGTAGATGCCATAGGGTATGGTTGATTGTTGGAATTTCAAAATGTTCTTCCAGATTTATTTTTTCCATCTTTTAAGGGTGGTTAGCCAAAAAATCTGCCAAAGCCTAACCCTTTATTGCTTTTTATGGAACGTACTGAATACAATATGCAGACATAGCCAAAATCCATTTTTTAATTGAAGAACTAGTCTAGACAACAAATACTTAATAATATCAGTTCTAGCTATTAAATAAATAATATTTAACAAAAGGTAATGTCTGAGTTTTATTACTACAAAATATAAAGTTAAACACATTTTTTCAATAAACGTGTATCGCCTTTCAGTATCATTTAATGTACTGCTTATGTAATACACGGCTTGCTCTTTTGTTCTTCATTATCTTGGGTAAGAAAAGCTCTAATAGAATTATTTGCTGTCAATATATATAGCTTAAGAGATTGTTCTTTCTATGGAGAAATTAATACTGACGGCTTTGATAAATATTTTTTGATTTCTTCAAATGTTGTTGATGCTCCTTCTTCAAAGTAAATTCTTCTTCCTGCTTCAATTTAATTAGCGGTGAAAATACTTGGGTCTTGTCGGCAGAATTGGAAATAAACCTCCAAAGGAAATTGATTTACCCTAAGAATCGTTGTAATTCCTTCTTGTTCTTTGGTGGTTATGTGGTTTGAATTTCTTTGACTTATTTGTGTCTACTTCAATTCCCCTTTAGTGTACGAGGAAACCTAGAAAATTTCCTATAGATACACCAAATGCACATTTTAGAGGATTCATTTTCAATTTATACTTCCTCACCCTTTTGAAGGCTTTACTTAATTCTTTCGTGTGTTCACTTTTCTCTTTAGATTTTACCACTATGTAATCTATGTAAATTTCCATGAAATGACCAATCATGTCATGAGAGATAACATTCATGGCTCTCTGGTAAGTTTCTTCAGCATTTTTTAATCCAAAGGGCATAACCTTCCAAACATAAGTGCCTAGTACACCAAGACAGCTAAAAGCAGTTTTATGTATATCTTCTTCAACTACATAAATTTGATTATATCCAGAATGACCGTCCATAAATGAAAGAGTCACATGCTTGGTTGTTCTATCTATCAATAAATCTGCTACAGGCATAGGATATTCATCTTTTGGAATAGCCAAATAATATTTCTAAAATCTATACATACCTAAATTTTTTCGTTATTTTTTATCATTTGTACAATATTAAATAACCATTTGGCGTACCTTATAGGCCGAATGAACCCAACTTTTAATAGCCTTTCCACTTCTTCTTTTACTTTCAACATTACTTCTAAAGCCATTCTTCTAGAAGGTTGTTTTAATGGCCTAAATCATTCCTTCACCGGCAATTGATGTTCTACCAACTCTTAGTCCAAGCCAGACATCTCATTGTAGTCCTATACAAAACACTTTGTAAATTCTTTCAATAACTTTATTATTCTAGGCTTTAATTCCTTTGGCAACAAACTGCTAACATATGTAGGCTGAGGATGTTCTGTTATTCCTAGATCTACTTTTTCCAAAGGATCTTGTACTCCAGCCCTCATATCATCCATCTTAGCCAGTGTTGCCTGTAGATCTTCCATCTTCGAAGGAATTTTGTTGAAGTCAATTCCTTCATCTTCTATCATGACCTTGGTTATTTCTGTCAACTCTTCTTGATTTTCTATCACTGTTTGTTCGGCCATATAGACCGAACTTTCTTCATGGCATGTCTGATGGCCGTGTTATTTTGTTCTCTCATTCTTTCATTTATACAGGTTCACCTATATGGATTGCTACCACATGCGGTGGATTTGCTTCTGGTTTTTCTTCTTCATCTTCAAATTGTTCTATAGTAACCTTAGAAGGAAATCCTTTCGAAAAATGCTTTATGAGGTTTATTGGTGACATATTGTTATTGTGGTAGAAAATTACTTCAGATACATTGGATTTTGCAATAAAAAGTTTTCTGTCAGTTTGCACCGTTTCCACATTATCGTCGTTCCAAAACAATAACGATTGGTGTAAGGATGATGAACACACAAATAAGAATGAATCCAATCTCTTCCCAATAGTGCATTGAAATTGGATTGCAAATCTACCACAAAGAATATAGACATATTGGTAATACACCTTTTGCAGAAGTTACTGTGTTGACGAAACTGCTTACGGCAATCCCTATGGGGATGAGATTATCCTCTTACCGAATATTTTTAACATCCTTGAAGGTAGGATATTAACCGCTTCCCCATTGTCAATCAATATTTTTTTGATAGAGCATCTGTCAATATAGGCAGAAAAATACAAAGGTTTTAAGTGTTGAACTACCTTTTCATCTAGTTTTTCAAGCACTATCTTTTTTGGCAATTATTCCACATAAGATTTTTCTTCAACTGTAATGAGATCTTTCATTAAATTTTCTTTCGTTACTTTTGACAATGCCCCCCAGGCATCAACAACATCTCCCTTAATTTTGCTTGGTTGATTCAGTTTTGCCACAAAAGTGATGGGTAATTAACATATCATATTACATGTCATTGTTTCTAAAAGATCTGCTTTTTTTCAAAATTCTTTCATCATCTTTTCTTGTTCTTCTTGGGAGAATTCCATTTCATTATCATCTCCTTCAAGCAATTCAGCTGCTACTAGTAGTTCTTCTATAGGTAGCTCTTCTTCTTTATCAACATTTTTTGGTATTTTTTCTTTCACAGTATTATAACTTTCTCTTATGCTTGGATTATACATTTCTACCATCCCTCTCATGGGTTTTTCTTTCTATTATGACACTTTTAACCCTCTTTCCTTTGAATATTCTATCTAGAATTTCCTTTCTTCCACCCTTCTCTACGTTCTTCTCTTTAGGTTATGGTTAAGGGAGGATAAAAAGGTGGAGAGAATTTAGGATGGCATAATTTGGTCCACTGTTTCGTGGGTCCCAACAATGGTTTAATTCATCTCTATGTATTTGGACAGTCTTTAGGAGAATTTTGAACTACATTCTTTTCATGTTCAATACTAGGTCGAAACCAAGTCCATTTTTTTATTTTTTCTAAAAAAATTGTTTTATCCTTGAAACTAAACCTATTTCTTTCAAACTGTCTTTGATGATACATAATGAAATTCCTTTCATTCATTGGTCGATCATGTTTATACATCGGTTGTGACATACATTTTTTACATGATTGGCACAATGTTTCTACATCTATTTTCTTTTTTTTCTTTTGTTGGTCCAATAACAATGGACCCGATCTCTTTTGATAATGAAGACATCTTATTTTTTTTCCTTTGTCTTTGTTGTTCATAGAATTTTCTAAAGTTCCTTCAATTTTAATTTCCACCATGCTTACAAGCATGGTAGATGGAAATGGATCTACGTCTACACCCATTTCTTCCTTATTTCTTTCTGGGAACTTTAGTAATCCCTTATTAATGTTATCCTATATGATATTATGGAACACTGTTAACAGTTGAATGAGTCTTAGACCCATGCCATTTATAGAAATCAAACTTTTGTAATTCTTCAATTGAAAGGATTTTGTAACCATCGGCCAACTTTATAAATTTAACCATCAACAAATGATTAAATATTTTAGAAGCCTTAGTGATGTGAAAAGAGTAGTACCTTCCAGGATTTGAAGTGACCTTTTTAGCCTGGTTAACATTACTTTCTCCAAGATTTCTTTGTAAAGCAAGGCATACACATGGATTTTTTAGATAATTTTCGTCACTCTATCTCATAATTAGGATCAAAATAATAGGTACCTGTGGAAGAAGTACACCTATTATTCTCCTCTCTTAAAAGCCACTCATATTGTGTTTCCCTAGAACACAATTCAAAGAGATCTTCAAATTTCATCCCCTAGAATTTCTTTCGTAACTCAATCTTTAGACCATTTGTAGCCAACTTCATGAATTTAGTTTCAAGAAAAGCTACACAACGGTTCATCATCCTCTTGAATCATGATAGATATCTTTCAATGAACTCTCTAAGTAGTTTCCTTTATCTAGACAAATCCGCTATCAAGACTTCTGGTTCTGTCTAGAGGAATTGAGAATGGAACCTTTCCTCCATGTCCTGCCATGAACGAATAGAATCAACAAATAAGTTGATATACCATGCAAAGGTTGTTTTAGTTAATGAATTACCTAACAACCTCAACTTAAGGAGATCATTTGACGATGCTTCTACACATTGCATCATAAACCGGTCTATATCTTCCACGGTTGATTAATCATTTTCTCCAGAGAAAAGTGTAAACTCCAGGACCCTATACCCTCTTGGCATTTCTACTAGGTAATCAATCCATGCCAGGTAAGGTTTTCAGTAAATGGGACTTGACATTCTTCTATGAGGTATCTGATTCATAACTGCATTTATGATGTTTACTAATTCTTCTCTCCTAACTGGTTGATTATCTCTACTAATCGGATACTGGTCATATCCATATACAAGTGGATTTCCTATATGCCTTAGTGGATATTTTCCCCCTTATGGAAAATTATGGTGGAATTTCCCCCCGAATCCTTCCTTAAATGGTGGATTTTGTAGATTCTTATCAAATCTTCCATAAGGATTATCCATGTTATTCCAGTCATATCCATATTCATTTGGTGGTGGATTTGTATATTGTTGCCCCCTCGGGCCCATTATTATGGACAAGTGGTGATGGTGGAACATCTCTATTTCTTTCATTACGAAAATTTGACGGTATCTCGCCATTATTTTCCGTGATATGTTGAGGATTTTGCCAATTTTAATAAGCATTTTCACCCAAATTTCCTTCATTATTAGGATGTAGGTGTGGCCTATTCATCCTTTCTTCCTGTTGGATATTAAGTGGAATTCCTCCGTTATTTCTTCCCACATTATCTTGTTGAGGATTTCTATTATGTGGTATGAATGGTCTAATATTTTGACCATTTTGGCCATCATTTTGGTTGTTTCTACCTATTTTGGAATTCTGATTGTCGTCCTTAAATAGGTTATTCCACTTGACAAAGAATGACTGTGATCTTGAGCCATTTCCTCTTTATGACCTATTTGGGGATTGAGGTATACTACCATGACTTATTTTTTCAAACAATGCTTCCATCTTTTCAACCAAAATATTTTGAATATGATCCATCCTTTGATTAATTCCATCTATGAAATTTGTTAGGGATTCCATAGTAATTTAGTGAGAGGCAGACACCTCACCAGGTCGAACATCCTCCTGCTCTTGGGAAGGTTCTAAACCTTGAGATTGATTATCATTTTCTACTATAGGACCAGTATTAGTGGCCCTACTTTGATTTTCTAATCTATGCCTTAGTGCCATTAATGGTCCCATCGAGCGTGCCAAAAACAGTATGTTAACCTAAAATTTTTAGCAAATGATGTGTGTTGGTGTGCCAGTGCCATGTGGATACAAATAAATCTACTGTATGACCCCAAGCGCCAAATCAAACAGAACGCATGAAAGAATTTGTAATAAATTCCTTCCAATAAGTTCATTTGGCCACTTTTTATATTTATCAGGTGATTTCGATAGGGAGGGTTCTTTCCTCTATAGGTAATTTTTTTTGCCTTGAAATCAAGGAATTTTTAATGTTATACTAAAGCTTAGACTGAAAAAATGATAATTAAATTAATACAGGAGAAATTCTAAGATGAACTTACCATAGGAGTTTTTCCAATCATGTAACGTACGAAGTTATAGAGCTAATTCCATATGAAGAGAATAAACGTGGACCATTAATAAAACACCATAAACAAAGATTGAATAAAACAAAGGTATTTATTGATGATGAAATGTTACAAAATACTTAGTTACAAGAGTTGATTGAGTAAAATACAAAGTTTGGATGTAGACAAAGTTGTTTTGGTGTGCGACCTCTGTTTTCGATCCCTTTTTTTAGAGTTCCGATGCGATTGTAAGCCTTGTACATGTGTCATTTTTTTGCTCTTTATTCCTTTCTTTTTTTGCTTTTATCTCTGCATGCACTAAGTAATCATTCCATAACTTCCTTATTTTCCATTTTTTTCCACCTATCTCTTGTTTAAATTTTAAACTTCATTTATAATGGCATCTTCATGTCATTATCATCTAACTGTCTTTCCTTGATCTACATCCACATGGCCTATTTTTGGCCATGCATCACGACAGTAATTTTATGGTGTAGACAAAACCTAAAAATATTCTTACAAATGTTCTTACTATTATAGTTCAATATGGATTCCAACTATAATAAATGAAAGTATTAAGGAAGAGAAAGGTCATTGAGCTTGATGTGAACCTAGCTCCTCCATTGCTTCACCTCATGATTGTTTCTAACCTAATCCCTCAAATAGTTACAAGATGGAATAAATGTAAATTAACATATTCATATATGATGGATTGAGAAAAAGGATAAATTGTGAAGGTTCCTAAAAACAAGCCTTCCGAAGTTCTTTATTGAGCACTTTCAAAGTTTTAAAAGACATTTTTTTATCAACATGGGCTTGAAATTTTATATTTTTATCTTTGGATTAAATCAATTAAGATCTTTATTTTCATTTGATCATATTACATGAATAACTAGTTGTGGGCATTGGTCGTTCGAGGCCCAAGGGGGGTTCCTCCCTTTTACGGCCCACCCGTGGTCTTCGGGGCCCACTTTTTCGACGCATGATACCGGTGCGTGAAAGGTCGCTAACCCTCTTATGGGAAGGTTAGGCTTTTCTGGGAGTCGCCACCAACTCGGGGTTAACTGACGGAGTTGGGCATCGGTTCTCCTCTTCAGGTGAAGATGAGAAGTTTAGACCTGAAGGTCTAGGGGTTTAACTCCTAGTACTGGTCTGAGTTCCTAAGACTTAGGGTAAGTTGTTTGGTTGCACTTGGAGAAGATGTTAGGCACCCCAAATACCCGTCTTTTTAAGGCGACTTCTCCCATTCATATGAGTTTTAATCCTATGTCCATTTCCATGCCTTTTAAGTGTGAAATAAAATATCTACACCTTATTTAATTTAAGTTAAAGGTTTGCTGAATTTTTCTCAAGCCTAACACCTAATTTTAATTCAGGGTATAAACAGGCATTGGATAATGAACAACTCAAGATCTATCTTTAAATTTATCCTATTCTAGATATAGGAGACCCCTCATGGGTTTGGTCTTTAGAGGGATGATAGACCCCTCTAAATGGTTTGTTGTTTGACTTTTCAGGGTCAGATGATAACTCTAAGAGAAGGGAGAAAAGAGAAAAAGGTAAATTTTTCTGGTTTATAGGCCTAACACCTATTTATCATCTCAGCGCCTGAATTTAATTCAGGGTGAAAAACAAGCGTTGGGAAATCTGAACAGATTGTCACATTTGTGCAATCTTTTGGGATGGTTTGATGGGTCCCAACAGTGTGAGATCCATGGTTTGAGGAAGGGAATATCTCCTAGGGTCACATTGTGTAACCCTAGAGGCCCTAGGTACAAGCCTTGTAGAGATGTGATCTCCCCAAGTGGGACTCATAGTTATCTGTTGCAGGCCTAATGCCTTTTTTTTCTAACACCTATTTGTTTAATGCCTGAATTTAATTCAGGGAATAAATAGGCGTTGGGTATTGAAACAACGACTAAATGGATTCTTGGGCCACCATAGTGGGGCCTAGAGGGGTGGGACCTCTCTTAGGTCTTGCCATATGTCCTAGGGGTGACTCACACTCAGAGGATTTTTAAAAAATTAATGATTTTTAAGGCCCAAGCTTAACGCCTGAATTTCCATCCAACACCTGTTTTTTAACAAAGGCGTGCACAGGAACAACTCCTAGAGGGTATATTTGCCTTGGGACAGGTCAAGAGAATAATCAAGACTCCTTGGGGTGGGTCCCAGATCCCAACACCTATTTATTCTTTTGATGCCTGTTTGTTCAATGCCTGTTTTTAATTCTCTTAAAAAATAGGCATTAGTTACTAAGAGAAAATCCAAGAACTGGATTTCTTGATTTTGGTGCCCTTAAAGTTTTATAAAAATTATAAAATTAAGCATGATAACAGGGGAGATATATATGAACAACATATAAAAAATTGAGCTTCAAATTATGCACAGAAAATTCTAATTAATATCATCAAATATTTACCAAAACTAGGTCTCAAAAGACCCAATTTTTGAAGTTTGTTTGAAGGGCTATCTCAAGGCCTTTTATGGGACATAAATTCATGAAATTAAATACACAACATGGTATATATGTTTAGCCTAACATAGTCAAATTTGGGCTCAATCATCCTTCTACAAAAATCACAATAAATTCAGCATGATAACATGCCAAAAATATAAGCAAGTAGAGGCCATTGAGCCTTTACTATGTAACTTGACTTAGAACAGGATTCTAGCATAAAATTGATAGCATGATGGAGATGTATTGAGCAAGGGGGAATGAATTAGACTAGGGTTTAGGCTTACCTTGCCTAGAGTTGATGCAAGCTTTGTTAAATCATCTTCTTCTTCCTCTTAGAATTAGGGTTTATGGTAGCCCCAATTATGCTTCATGGATGGTTAGGATTGATCCTATAGGTTGCTAGGTAGAGGGTGGAGATGAATTTAGTAAAAGTGAGGTGGAGGGTTCACATTTAGCATGAGATGCATGGGTGACACTTGTGCTAAGGAGTTAGACAAGTGTCTAAGTGTTTTGGATGGATGGATGGTTAGGGTTAACTTGGGCTAGCCACATGGAGGGTGGGGATGAGAGAGGGTTAGTTTACATGCATTGGTTAGGTGTACAAAGAAAGGTAGGTCAGGTGTCATTTGATAGGTGTAGGTTAGTTTCAAAAGTCAAGGGTGGGGCATCAAGGTACTATTTGGAGGGTCATGAGTGGGACCTTAGGGATGTGAAATTCAGCTCCTAGATCTAAGAGTGAGGGTTAAGGGTGCATTAGAGAAGATGCTCATCCAATGGTAGGTAATTTAGTCTTAAGGTGTGAATACCTTAATTCCACTAATGAGCCTAAATGCCTTAAGGCTTTAGCTTATTAAGGTACAATGATTATTTTGCTATTTTTTGTACCTTCACTGCATGACCCTTTTTGTGGATCTTGGGTTCGAAATTGGGCAAACTCAATGGCTGGTTTTGAAGTCTGAGATGATCCAGTCACAACGGGCCAGTCGGGACCAAATTATGATAAGGGCAAGGGGGTAAAATCGGGGTTTTTTCGTCCTAAAAAACCTTGCGAGACATTTCAAAAGGTCAAGGGGGTAAAACTAATCTTAGAAATTGTCTGATGAAAGATAACCCTTGATTTAGGTGAACCACAACCTCTGACCACGCTGAATTCTGATACTCAAGTTGAGAACTGCACCAAAAATACCCATTTGGTCACACGGGGATTTCTTGACGGGAACAACTCCTGTATTTTATGTGGGTCTCTACTTTAAGTTGTGCTTAGAGGTTTTAAAGCCTGAAGAATATTAGGACTACAAAAACTGATAGACCGGTCATCAGATTCTTGGGCAGTCGTCAGGGGAATCACAAAGCAGAGTCATTCGTCGAGTTCGGTATTTTGTAGTCACCTGAAAGTTTAGAGAAATGAACTATTAGACTTTCTCTATTATACTATCTTATGAAATGATCTTTCGAAGATAAGGCAGAGACTGAACAAATGAGCCTGACCTTGCCCCATTCTAAGTTTAGGAGAATCTTTGGGAGAATTCCGTGTAACGAACACATACGAAGTGGCCTATTCTGTCTTGAGTGGAAAGTGATGGTGTGGGGTATAGGGATCTCATAGTCTAGTGAAAATTTGATACTTTGAAGACATTAGAAATATGAGGATGTGGCCACTGACAGAATGAATTTTTGAGTTCGGGTGAGCTCCTGAAGTCAGTTGATCACCCGATCCCCGATACGGGATTGCTACTCCTTTGGAGTAAATGAGGGAATTTGCTTAGATAAGTTCCACGAAAGCTCATGTCGCTTAGACAGGTTTTTTGAAGGTTTCACAATTTCGAAGAGATGTGTGTTGACTGATCATGATTCGGACAACCAGGGAACAAGTTGGCTCCATATGAGTGGAACGGGATTATGACCGCTTTTTGATCTTTTTTGGGGGAGATTTGAGATTTTGCCCAGACTTGAGATATCAAAGTCCTTTTCTTATACTTGAGGATTTGAAGCTAAGATCAGGGGCAAGATATGGTCATTGTCCTTTCAGAATTCAAGTTTGGGTCAACCTAGATTGAGGAGTTGACTGTTGTCGGTCTTGATGAGGGTCGACTCTGTGACGAGTTTCTTGAAGTTGGGAGAGGCAAGGGTGCATAGTGTCTAAAATTGTATCATTATAATGGTGAGGGAGGTTCCAAAGATCCTTTGAGGGTCGAGGGGTGAATTCTTGGAAGTAAAATGGGTAAAATGGTAATTTTTTGCCCGTAGGTCAAAAAATGAGAGTTCTTTGTCTGTGATGCTTCATGACAGGAAGGCTTATATAGATGAGAAAAAAATGAGAAAATGAGAGTTCTTCGTTTGTAATGCTTCATGATCGGAAGGCTTATATAGATGAGGGAATTTCAATGATCTGAATGATAGGTAGTGAGTTCTAGGCATTTGGAGGTAAAAGGGTAAAATGATAATTTTTCCACCTATGATGCTTTACTAACGAAAGGCTTATGGAGGTTGGAAAAATTACATACAACATGAGTGGGTTCTTGAATGTGGACCCTCAAAGTCTTGTTGATGCTCCTGTGAGAGATTAGGGTTTGTCTTGAAATGGTGCATTTCGGGCTGTAATGAGGTGTTTTGACTGGTTCATTGCGAATGGAGTATCTGGAAAGACTTTTTTGGGAATGCCTAACCTCCTAGAGTCCAGGTTTTCTCTTCCTAAGCCAAGGGTTCCTAGAGTCTTGATGCCTAAATGTTGTTACGTTGTCTTTATGCTATCATATGACTCAAGTCAAAATTTGGGTGCTGATAGATACCCCTCTTTAGTATGTGTGGCTTTGCCGCATATAGCAAAGAAGGAAGTGCCCTAATTTTGACTTGGGAGAGACCATGTTTCTTTCTTGTATGTAATTCACAGATATTGGGTGGGTGGTTTTTTTTTTGCACTATAGAATAGTTTTGGCTCGAAAGTTGTGATGGGTTGAATTTGTTCTTGACTTTGGATCAAGGTTTTAAAATGAGTTTTCTTTTTGAAATGCCTTCTCGGGTCGAAAGTACGCTCTTTCGGTGTTTTGTAAATTCCTTCATCCTGATTTTCAAAGTTGGGTCTTCACTGATAGAGGGACTTTCTTGGTTTTGAAATATAAGCTATCTATGAGTTATATGTAAGGAATTGACATTTTCTTTGAGTTCTTGGGTGTTACTATTTGTATGTGTGCCTCATCGGGAGACATGTAAGTCATCGACATCGAGTGTAACTACTTAAAAACATTGCGAAAAACAGTACGAAAAACTGGTCATGCAAAGGCTATAAACACACAAACTATTTAAATGACATATGCACTTGTATTTGCTTCTAGCTAGTTTATGGATTTTACTTGTATGAATTATTTGAAGTTGATTATGAAGTTTGCATGTTGGCATGTTTTGCATTTGTTATGTTGCATTTTCATTGATTCATTTGGGAAGTTGATTGCTCGGACGTCTTTTTGTGACTGTCCTTGAGAATTTTATTGGGACTCAATGAGGGATGTTAGTGAAGCTCTCCTTGGAAAAGCTATGGAAAATATATGTAGTCACGATTGAACACTGCTTAGCTTTACATCAATCATGGTACATATGCACTAAATATCATTTTCGAAGACACGTGTGGCTTTATATCGGTTATAATAGATAGCAGGATCGATCTACAACATTGCCTTTGTCCCACTTAGGTGAATGTTATATTTTACAAGATTCACAGAGAGATTTTGGAAGCTTTCTCTAGAAAAGCTATGGGACCCTGGAGGGTCAGTGCTATGCATCCATAAAGAGATGGCTACATAGGCTATGGATTGATCCCTGACAATATTTTTGTCCCACTTAAACATCGTCAAGGTGGGGGAACGTGTAAGGGGGAATTTATATGACTCTCCCCGCAAGCTGGGGCAGAATCTGTTAGCATCGGGTGTTGTGCCCTGCTCGGGTGATAGCAACCCAGTCTTTACTAAAGCAAGTATAACACACAACATTTGAGGGTGAATGCAATACAATGCTTATGTCCCAATTAACAAGTGTCACCAAGGTCGGTGCCAATAGGTTGGTCTATTAAGCAGTGACCATCAGAACTTACAGAGAAATGTTGGTATGCTTTTTTCCGAGAAGCTATGGAAGGGCTTTTCTCACAAGTAACCCGTGCTATAAAGTACTACGCAAGCTTGATAAGTACTTAGACTATAAATAGAAAAACATTATGGCTAGGAGCTAGCATTTCATAGACTTGATGAATCAAAGTGTGGCATTACTCATTGTCCGATGCTTAGCAAATGTCACGGGGTGGCGTTAGTAAATAATGTGGCAGATAAAGTACTAACTGGAATAGCTGATGTGAATAAGCCATTCAAAAGTATGAATTGGGTTATGCCAAAATTTGAACTAGAAGAGTTGCTTGGTTAGACGTGTAGAGAAATGTTATGAGCTCTTTCTTGAGAAGCTGTGATGGGTTTTTCTCACAAGTAACTCGTTTGTTGCGAGAAGGATTCTTCAAGCATGATAGCCATCCTGTTATGGCCTTAGCATTTCACAGACTTTATGGATCAAATTGTGATGTATATTTACATCTCCATAAATAGACATCATAGATGGGTTATACCCTACAGTTGTCCTAATTTTGATAGAAGGTAGGTAGAGGACCGACCAGGACTGGAGATGTTGTTGAGCTTTCTTCAGAAGCTATAGAGGTTGTGATAACAAGGAACCCAATGCTATCTATCATGCATAACTCCCTAACGGTATTAGCACTAAGATGATACATAGGCTATGAATCCAAGTGCAACATTCAACTATGTCCTAATAACTAGGATGTTATGTGGCAATTTGTTCGTGGTTCAGGGATTGTCGATAGGGCTTGTGGGAAACTTTTTGGGCTTGTTTTGATAGCCATGGGATCTTGAGAGACCAATGCTACATATTTGTTTCAACCATCCAATATGCAAACATGGCTATCATAACACGCAGGCTATGAAGTGATGATGCCTACCTACACCCCAGATAAGTGGTTTATCTGTGTAGGCCTTTCTACAAAGTCAAGGACCGACACGACTTAGAGAACCTACGCGGCCTGGTCGGGGTATGTCTAGAGGTTTTTAGACTTACTCTTAAAGCCATAGAGATTCTGAGGAATCGGTGCTATATATTTGTTTCAATTAATTTCCAAAGATGATTGTCATGGTATATAGGCTATGGATCGATGTCAATATCTGTCTATACCCGGGTAGATAGTCTCCTATGTCAACGGTTTAGGCCATTTACTGGTGAGGCAACCTAGAGTTCCCCACCAAACCTATGGCGGCTTTATCAGGGTTATCAGGAAGTTTTTTAGGCTTATTCTGAAAACCATGGAGATTGCGAAGGATCAATGCTACATACTTGTTTCAACCAATTTCTAAAGGCGGTTGTCATGATATATAGAGTATGGAATGATGTCAACATTTTCATGTACTTGAAAGGTAATCTATCATGTCGACAGTTTTGACCATTTCTAGTGAGGAAACCTAGAGTCCCTCACCGAACTTGTAAAGGCCTGAGTAGAGCATATTAGGAAGTTTTTGGGCTTAACTCCGAAAGCCATGGAGATCACAAGGATTGGTGCGACGTATTCATGTTTTGTCATGTTACGTAGGTAATGAAACAATTATTGACATTTCTCTATGCTTGGTAAGCAATCTATGATGTCAAAATTTGGCCATTTCTGTAAGGTGAAGTCCTTACTGAACCTTTATGCGGCCCGATATCAAGGTCAAAAATGATCGATGCATTATTTTTTATCAAACATTGCCGTAAGAATGGACTTTGTTGCAGTTACTTTATTGATGGAGCGGTCTTCAGGTTTCGGGTGCTTGCCATAAGAATGAACTTTTGCTAAGGGTGATGACTCAACATTGAATAGCTTTGCTGACGAAGCGGTCTTCAGGTTTCAAGTGCTTGCCATAGGAATGGGCTTTGTTGAGGGTGATAACTTGTCACCAGAGTGCTTTACTGACAGAGCAGACTTCAGGTTTCAAGTGCTTACCATAGGAATGGGCTTTGTTAAGGGTGATAACTTGTCACCGGAGTGCTTTGCCATCAGAGTGGACTTTAGGTTTCAAGTGCTTTCCATAGGAATGGACTTTGCTAAGGGTGATAACTTGTCATCGGAGTGCTTTGCCATCAGAGCGGACTTCAGGTTTCATGTGCGTGTTGATCCATGATGGGAGATTTGCCAGGCTTACTTTAAAACTACAAAAGGTTTTTAGAGATCGATGCTATTTTGAAGGGGCCTTTACCCAATTTCATTACTGAGGGGTCGGGGCCTAAATTCCTTAAAGGGTGGCAGCCCATATTTCTTTGCAGAGGGACCAGGGCTCAAATTCCTTAAAGGGTGATGGCCCATATTTCATTGCTCAGGGGGCCAAGGCCGAAATTCCTTAAAGGGCAGTAGCCCACTTTACATTGCAGAGGGGCCAAGGCCCAAATTCCTTAAAAGGTGGTGGCCCACTTTTCATTACAGAGGGGCTAAGGCCAAATTACTTAAAGGGCAATGGCCCACTTTTCATTACAAAGGGGCCAAGGCCTAATTCATTTGCTCGGGGGCCATGGCCCAGTTTAGTTACTCAGGGGCAACATCCTAATCTTGTTGCTCGGGGACAGCATCCCAATTTCATTACTTTGGGGCCACGGCCCAATTTCATTATTCAAGGGCGACGACCCAATCTCATTGCTTAGGGGTCACGACCCAATCTCATTGCTCAAGGGCCTCGGACCAGATTTTTCTTCCTAACAGGTGACACATCAATCTTTGTTTCAAGATTGGTACAAGATGACACATTGTTTTGGCATTTTGAGAGATGATGTATTA
>JAOXJP010244883.1:0-22727 GCA_025762735.1 Platanus orientalis | reverse complement strand
ACCTAGGCCTCCACCTAGAATGCATGAACCCTTGTGTGGGGAACCACTCCTTTGAAAGTTTTCAGCAAACATACATAGGAAAACACCCAACCGTGAGCATGAAAAAACCTAATTTTCTTCATTCCATCATCAAGCAAGTCATGTGGAGCTTGATATATAGCCTCCCACGATTCTTTAAGAATCCAACCCTACTAAAACATCTATAAAAGACCAATACACCCATGATTAGACAAATTCTCCCCTAATTACCCCTATAATCAAGTGAAAGACAACAACGCCCTTAAAGAAGGTTCAAATAGATAAAAGCCTAAACATAAAGATTGATAAAATGCTAAACAAAAAATATGACTATGCCACGTCCTCTAGGTGCCCAAGAATCAACTCTCCATGCTCCATAGGATTCCACGTGTCGAAGAAAGTGTGGAGACCTCTACTCGAACCACAGCAAGGGGTTGTCCCTCCTTTTGTATACCTGAAACGTACCCCCTCTAGTCATGATCTCCACATCAACTCTCCTCACCTAGAAAAGTGTCACCTTTAATGATATAGAACTACAGTACCTCTCCAGAATATCGGGTCCAGCCTCTGCAACTCTGAACCAAGTGCCATCGATGTCAGGTCGATGCTTCCACTTGACGAGGTATCTTTGATAATCACCTTGTCTAGTGTATATGGTCTGATCATCCAATATATCCTCAACCTCCTCTCGGTATAATGGTAACGGTGGTTGGGGTGGGGCAGGCTAAGAGAACTGGGACTTTACTACTCTATAATAGGGATGGGCTGACCATGAAAATGGACTAAATCCTCAACATGAAATGTTGAGCTAATCCCCCTGTCGAACTAATCCCCCAGTCAAACAGTATGTCAAGTACATATGCATTAGGCTAGATCTTCTTCAGGACTTTATATGGTCCTGAACTTCTAGCATGCAATTTCTGCACAACTCCAGGCTAATCGCTCTGGGCAGAATCGAACCATCACTGAAAAGGCTATACCTGCGAGTTAATGTGCCCACTAAAGGTATGACAGAAGTCATTCAAAGCTTAGGAAGATCTCACGCTGAGAACAGGTACTGTTTAAGGTTCAAATGTTGGCAGAACAACAAGGTCATAACACAAATGGTGACTGTTAAAGGCTCAGGATGTGATCTGTCACAACAAGAATTTAAAGGACCCAAGGTACCTGGATCTAAGGGTATAACAGTGGGTAAACTCAGGTCAAGGATCACAAAATAATGACTAAATGTAGAGTATATTCAGGTAAAAGCTTAGGTTAATCTAAGACTAACACAGGCTGATCAAATGGGCTGCCATGTATGGCCAATAAGCAAAGCCAAAAGGTAATGTAAAGAGGCTAGTGTGAGTATTCAAAGTATAAAAATGGATGGATTAAAGTGCTGGCAGCATGGCCCAAGTTTAATGTTAATAGGTTAATCATGATAGCACTCAATAAAGTTAAGAGTCCCTCATAATTATGGATTGTTACAGGTAGAGAATGTGCTGGAAAATCACAAACAAAGGGCTAACCTGAGTAGAGCAGTAGAATCAATGAAGCAAATAACTCCACAGCAAGCTAGATAGTTGATGTCAGCAGCCCCTCAATCAAGAAGGAGCTTCCGTCGCATCCTCTCTATTCCCCTTAGAATACCTCAAAAATAAAAAATAAAAAACCCCAGAATCCCACATAGTTAGGACTCTATATGGCCACCATCATGTGTGTGAATTTTTTGGGCAGAACCATTCCTTCAAAACACACGATTAGAAAGCCAAGTAATGCAAGAAGTGAGACCCAATGTGATCTCCAGTCTCCCTTGCTGTCAAATCTGGAAAATTTTCCCTAAAAGGAAGAATCCCAATTGGTAGGGACTCTCTTGAATACAGCAAACACGTGTAGAAAAGATCTGGATAGATTCTCTCTTCGAAATTCCTCTAATAAAGAATCTATGCTACAAGCCCACATTATGTCACGAATTTCCTTTTGTTCCAGATCTGAAAATCTTCCCAAAGAAAGAATCCTAAGTGATTGGAATTCTACCTTGACAGCCAATTCATGTGCAAGTTTCAGGGCCAGATTTCCTCCCTTTTAAACAACTAATAGGGAAGCTTAGGTGGCACTAAGAGGGCCCACATAGTACTCGCATATCTCCCAAAACTTCAAGTCTGGAAAATCTCCCTAAAGAAGAGTCCTAAATAGATGGGATTCTCCCATAATTGCCGCCAGATATAGAATCCCCTTTAGGCAACCTTCTGCCAATATATACTAATAAAGAAGATCCCTAATACCCTATTAGCATTAGGATTGCCATTCCCTAATAGCTGTAGATTCCCCTCCCTTTCCATTCTGAAAATTTCCACATATAAGAGTCCAAAAAAGGCTAGAACTCTTCTTCCAATCAATCCAAACTTCCCAAATCAATTAGGAAAGCCTTCACTTGGTCTGTCTCACGTGCAATAGTCCCAAAAGAGGATATTTCTTTAAGATCTCCACCACCTAGGAAACCTAATCAGATTAGGACACCTGTCCAGTCCAAGATGAGAGTCCAAATCAACAAGGACTCTCTTCCAAATCTGCTGTAAGCTCTGTTCTAGGAATATTTCAGTTTTGAATAAAAAAAACCCAACGAAAATTTTGTTGCAAGATGCTGCAAGGATTATATGACAAGGGTTTTGAATTTCTTCAACAGAAAAATAGATGAGGTGGTCCGATTGATAAAAAAGAAATTTTGGGTTAAGAAAATAGAGAAAACAGTGGGAAATTTTAGGGAAAACAAGAAATTAGGGAAGAATGGATCAAGAAATTATTAATAATAGATTCCTGATGAATCTTGATAAGAAATTATGAGAAAACTGAGAGGAGAAGATGTAATCAGCATGAGACCTAATGATGAAAATAGAAAATTGAAAGAACGAGAAGAAGAAGAAAAATAAAAATAAAAAAAGAGAGAAAAACTTGTATTTGCAGAAAATTCCTTCAAATCAGGGGACCTAGGTCTCCATCTAGCATGCGTAAACCCTTGGGAATTCCTTGGGAAACCACTCCGGGTTTTGGCCAGTTAGAACAAGAGCACAAGATGCTCAGCCGATTGCTAAGAAAGTAATTTTTTCTTTTTGTATTCATAATAATCCATCCCCTTGACAAATTGTGTCGGGCTTTTATAGCCCTTACAAAAGACTCTTAATTTCAATAAACTCCCAAATGGACTCCAACATTAAAACTTAATTGCAAATAGACTCCTAGACACCTCTAATTACAAGTAAGACCCATACTTTAAATCTTTAAAAATAAAGACCCTTAAAACAGATAATGTTGCTGAACACTTAAACAAAATAAAAGAAAAGATAGATCCAAGGATGCTCCACACGACCACACTTGCTGCTCACATTAGTGGGGCCCACTTATTGTTCCATGTCCTCATCAATGGGTTTATTTTATGTTAGATGAGTGGGGATGTTAGGAATTTTAATTTTTTATTTTGTCTCTTTATGTCAAACACCAAGGGGGCAGCACAATAAGTCCAACCCTAATCATTTCTTTTAATTTTTTAATGAATGATTTTTGAAAGAAAAGCTATTGATGGCTGCTACTACCACATACTCAGCGATTGGGGATCTTGGGGCTCTCCCAAGGTTGGTGCACACTTGGTGAGAGGCCAAGAACATCTACACTTTGAATCAGGTATGTTCTTTATTGGTATCATTCTCTATGCTGCTAAATGGGATTTGGATGTGTTTTAGGATGTGAACTTGCTGGATTTTGTAACCCCTGTGATCCTATTCTCTTCTAATACTTTATTGATCTTTGTTCTCTTGAATCCAAGGCCTAACTGCTGAAATCGGCAACTTACACATCTAGATCTGTCCTCTTTCGTCTGGACCATCAGATCTAGATATTTCTGGGTTCTTTCACATTGGCCAAATGATAATGGTTCTTGTACAATGTGCAGAAAATTTTCTAATGATCTAAAGGCCTGTGGTTTAAATCCAAAACAACCTGATTTAATTCCTACTTTTATTCTATTCTTTGGCTGCATTTAAAAGGAGATCAAAACACTATATTTCATTGGAATTTCAGGTCATGTGACCTATTCCAAACCCTGCACTTGCTGTCTTTTATTCAGTAATTTAAAATTCTGCATCTACTTCTCATAATTAAATGTTAGCTGAACTTAAATTGATGGCAGCTTCACATGTGTTAAAAAAAAAATCTGATTTGTTTGACTAATTTTATGGATTCCGGACCTACTTTGTGTGGACTGTTGGATTATTGGATTAAATATTAATCTACTGCAATGAAACTTGAATGGAAAGTGATTGAAGAGTAGGAATCCTGGTTATTCCTTTTATTAGTTTGTGTAATTTCCTCACATCTCTTCACTACATATTGGTTTGCATGCATCCAGCATCACCATATGTAGAGATTCTCAATGCACTATTAGATGATCTCAATTGCTAAAACAGTAGGGTTAATGAGAAAATCAGCCTTATTTTAAATCTATGGACCTTGTGAGAGTATGGAAAGAAACATGATATGGAGCATGTTAAATTGGGTTGGATCAGGCAAGTTTTGGCCCAAAATTTGAAGCAAAATATGGCCTATAAGTTCAACCCAGATTTGGCTGCCAATACAACTGAATCCAGGGATTAACCCCAATCCAGATGTAAAATGAACAGCCAAATATCATGACTCCGCTGTAAACCAACCCAACCCCTTTGGGTTCATCTGGTCTGCTCTAAACCCTTTCAACTGAGTTTCGGCCTTCTTGTAGTGGTCTGCATGGATGGTTTTCCACCATAGTAGGGTTATGACCCAACTAATGATGTATTCTTGTGCATTATTTTCTATTGCAATGTTACATTGACATCATTCTTGGGTAAAGAAACGATAGCCTGAGTGAGACCAAAAGAAACACATGGGTATGAATAATTTATTATGCAGTTCAAGGCAGCTTCATTGTATTCTTGGTTGAGTTGGAGTAGGTTAATGCAGCTGAAGGTAGCCTCATTTTTTTCTTTTATTTTTTAATAAAAGTAGCCTCAATGTTTTATTGATTGAAGAAGACCAACACAGCTCATGGTAGTTAATGTTTGGAATAATATCCAAAATATGATCAGCTCAACACAGGGATGTACCCATTTGGACCTAATCTAGTCTTGATTGGTCAATAAACAAGGGTCACATCTTCATGGGAGACTATTTCATGGAGTCCATGTCTGATGTATACGATTACTCGTCTCAAATCCTTTAAGACGAGGGGTTTTGCAGGGCAAGAGTCAAGATGAGACACCTTTTTCGACAAACGCTTTGAGGAGAGTATTTGTCCCTTAAAAGACCAGTTAAAGACTTTGGTCGGTCTCCTAGAACCAACTATTGACTCCAAGCTTTGTCAACCATAATAATTTAGCCCGCCAAAACAAGTAACAACTCTAGAGTGGATGGTTCAGGATGCCTAGCCCCTTCCTTGACCATAAATGAATCTCCGAACCCCCCATTAACTCTGGTTAGATCTTTTCCCTGATGGTTTTGAAGTTTGCAGCTATGAAATCTCTACACTAGAGAGATGTCCAGTCACATCTAATTGAATGGTGGCAACTCCTAACCGCACATGAACAATCATTTTATCCAACTACCCTCCGTCATGATGGGTTTCATCCACTCATGCAATGAATCTTTGATCTAAGGTCTGGACCCCATGGGAAAAGGGGCCCCGATTAGTTCCCAGGTCATGTCAAGGATTGATTACATCAATGCAACCCATTTTTCCATAAATGACCCAACACAAGATCAGTCTCTCTATGGACAACCCCCCACTTTTTCCTCCCCATTATTATGCATATTATTTATCCCTTTGTGGGTTCCCTCATGTGAGGTGCAAGATTTTCACGATAAGGGGAGAGAGCAAGCAAGGGGCCATTCACAGCACTTCTGTAATTGTGTTCCACAAAAATGTCATCCAGCCAAGGTCACCTTAATAGGATGTCCACGAATTTCATGAGAATCACACCACCAAATTGAGTCTTTATCAGACCAAATCTCAAAGTTGACTAATCATTTTTTGAAATAGGAAGATAAGTACCATAGGCCTATGCCACCTTGTAATATCATAGATGCTTCTTGATGGGAAACTAAAGTTTGTTGACAATTTCTTTTGAAATCACATACGCCGCTCCCACTATCGACAATTAGTTTGCACACTTTATTCTCACACCTAACTTGCTTATGGAATATATACCCCACAACTAATTTTCATTATTCTCCTCCTTAGAATCGAAGATGTATATATATGGTGAACCAAGTTCAAGAAGGAATCAACTCCCTTACAATTGTCCTCTTGTTGCAATAGAGTTTCTTCATTTAAACTGGATCTTTTCCTTTTAAGACCAGCAGTCTTTAGGTCTCACTCCTTTTGGGGGTTGCATTCATAGTAGTTTGTGAATTACTACACCTCCACTTTTCCAAATGAGCACTTGATTAGCTAGATTTTCAACTTATTCTACAAGTCTCATTAAGACATAAATCTCGCTGGCCATCTATGATTTTTCCCTTATAATTTCTGCAATCTAATTACCACAGGTGTTGAAACCTACTCTCTCATACCAAACTAATGCAGGAACTATAAAGAGGAAAAGAAAAATCAGCAATAAGAAACCCTAGAAATTGTGAGATTAGAAAAAGGAATGGATAGGATGAATTAAAATTTAAATAACCAAGAAAAAACACCAGAAGACAAACCAAAATCTGATGTTGATAACAATCAACAAGGAAAATCCTAGCCATGGGTAAAATTTAAGTAGAAACATCTAAGGAATCAATTGGGAAAATGGAATAGAATGAGAATTCATTTAACCTGAAAATTTAACAGAAACACAGGTACTTTTGTGTAACCATGGGTATGTTCAAGGATGATTACCTAACAGTGATGTAGGATGGGTTTGGAGACCCAACAGACACCTGCGGGTTATGGGCCCAATATAGGTTCAAAGTATGTTTAGATTAGGTCACAATCAGTAAGTTTAAGGACCAAACAAAAGGAATCCAGACTACTTCAGTTCTGGAAAATTCTGGGCAGAATTAAGATGAGTCAAATATCAGTCTAAGAATATCAGAAGTCAATGAAAACTTCCAGGATGTTAGAATTATGAATGAGGAGTTAAGCCTCAAATTTTCAGGCCAATTGGAACAGTAGAAGGTGATTTCAACACAGTTAGGAATCCAGGTGAGAGGCTGGGGGCTTCCAGGACAACCAGCCATATGAGGCAGTTCAATGAATTCATTCAGGAGTTTGATCTGGTGGACTTTTCAGTGAGTGGGGCAGATTATACTTGGTCAAATCAGCAGGATTGTCAGGTGAGCAGCAGGCTCGACCGCTTCCTTCTGTCCTCGGATTGGATTGACATGGATTGTCCGATTTCTCAGGAGGCTCTTCCCAACACGGGGTCTAACCATATTCCGATTCTTCTCTGTTTCCCTCCACCGATGGTGGGCCCGAGGCCATTTAAATTTGAACTCGTGTGGTTGGAAATTCCAGGTTTATTGGAGAATCTCAAGCTGTGGTGGTCAGGTTTTTCCATGGAAGGATCTGCTAGCTACATCTTTCCGCAGAAGCTAAAAATGCTTAAGGAGCATATTATCCGATGGAAAAATGTTAGAAGCTAGGAAGCTGCAATGCTTGAGTACGATTGAGAAGTGGGAGCTGAAGGGAATGAGTGGGGGTTTGAATGAGGAGAAGGTGGCTTTGAAGCTGAAATCGGAGCAGGATTATAGTAATTTGTTTAGAATGGAAGAGATTTCCTGGAGACAGAAGTCCAGAGTGGCCTGGCTTAAAGAGCGGTACAGGAATACTAGTTCTTTCACTCAATGGCCAACTAGAGGCATTCCACCAGCATGATCTGTAAGTTGCCTATTGAGGGTGTATGGATTCATGATCAGGAGAAAATTCAGGATGAGATAAAGCAGTTCTATTCTAATCTCTACCACGATCCTCTTCCATGTAGACCTGTGATGTAAGGTGTGGAGTTTGACCGAATTGGTGTTGATCAGTGTAGTGGGGTGGAGAGGCCTTTTTCGGAGGAGGAAGTGAGGGGTGCTCTATTTAGTGTTAACGATGATAAAGCCTTGGGTCCAGATGGTTTTCCTCTAAAGTTCTTGAAGGTTTGTTGGGAGGTGGTGGGAAAGGAGGTGATGGTTGTTTTTGAGGCGTTTCATTCCAAGGACCAGTGGTATAAATCCCTGAGTGCGACATTCATAACTCTAATTTCCAAAGAAAGAAGGTGCCACTCTCATTAAAGATTTTCGTCCTATTAGCTTGGTGGGTTGTTTGTACAAATTATTGGCCAAGACTTTGGCGATTCGGCTTAAAGGGGTCATTTCCAGTGTTATCTCCAACTCGCAGCATGCCTTCATCCTAGGTAGATAACTTACAAATTGTTCAGTGTTGGCAAACGAAATTATTGATGCGATGAGAAAGGCGGATTGGAATGGAATGGTCTGCAAAATTAACATGGAGAAAGCTTATGATCATGTCAACTGGGGTTATTTGGATTGGACCTTTGTGCAGATGGGCTTTGGGTTGAGATGGTAGAATTGGATCAAAATTAGCACTTCATTTCTCAATGTTGTCCGACGGAGTGCCGGAAGGGTTCTTTAAAGCTAGTTAGGGCATTTGGTAGGGTGATCCTCTATCTCCTTATCTATTTATCTTGGTGGTCGATCTATTGGGAAAAATGGTTTCCAAAGCTGTCTCTACAGGCCTTATTGAGGGTTTTCTGCTTCTTGGGGGGACTTGTTTGTGCCGTTCATTCAATTTGTAGATGATTCTCTATTTATGGTGAAAGTTGAGTTGGAAGTGATGAGAAATCTAAGATGCATTCTTCTGATTATGGAAGCTGCCACTGGGCTGAAAGTGAATTGGGTAAAGTCTATGGTGAGCTCAGTTGGGGGTGCGATTTCTATGGAGGATGTTAACGATATTTTAGGTTGTGATGTTGTGCCGCTCCCTATCAGATATTTGGGGTTACCTCTTGGGGCGAAATCATTCTCCAAAGATATCTGGAACCTGGTCATTGAGAAGGTGGGCTCAACGTTGGCTAACTGGAAAGGGAGGTTTCTGTCGAATGGTGGCAAGTTGGTGTTGTTAAACAGTGTGTTGTCTAATCTCCCTATCTATTTCCTGTCTGTGTTTTGCGCCCCATGCTCTGTCATTAATCTATTAGAGCGCTTCTAGTGTGACTTCCTTTGGGGGTCTTCCGTAGCCTCCAAGAAGATCCATTGGGTCAGTTGGAATAAGGTTTGCAGTCCTGTTGAGCATGGGGAATTAGGGATGCAATCTTTAAGAAGGACAAATAGGGCCCTGATCAATAAGTGGCTTTGGAATTTTGGCAATAATAGGGGTGCTACTTGGAGGTCCGTGGTGGCTACCAAATGCAGCGAGGATCAATTTGGTTGGCTGTCTGGGAGGCCATGTGGGCCTCGAGGTTGTGGGTGTAGAAGGGCATTTTTAAAGGGATGGAGTCATTCAGAAGATGTATCAGCTTCAAAGTTCACAATGGGGAGAATGTGAGATTTTGGCAAGACCCTTGGTGTGCGAGTGATCCGCTTTGCATTGCATGTTGTTCCCCTCTTGTTACAATCTGACGGTAAACAAGTGGGGATTAGTGAAGGACTATTGGATCATATCACGGGTCTGGGTTTCTTGGAATATTCAGCCTAGAAGGAACCTAAATGACTGGGAGATTGAGGAAATAGGTCACCTTATGTCGCTGCTTGAGAAGTTAGTCCCTGGTGGTATAGATCAGTAGGATGAGATGGTTTGAAAGTTGGACTTGGTGAATGGTTTCACAGTCAAATCAATGTATTGTGCTATGGGCCCCGAGGCGGGAAGCTCCAATCCGGGCAAGTGTGCGTGGAACGGTCTTATCCCGTTGAAGGTTTCGTTCTTTCTTCGGGAGTTGTGGAAGGATAGGGCGCCAACTTTAGATAATCTGAGGGCGAGGGGTTTGATCCTCCCGAATTGATATTGTATGTGCACGATGGCGGCTAAGTCCTCGAGTCACCTGTTCATCCACTGTCTGCAGGTGGCGGCTGTTTGGAGCTTTTTTCTTGCTCATTTTGGCGTATATTGGGTTCAGCTGGATTCTGTTAAAGGTCTCCTTGAGGCATGGCCCGCTCAATCTATTCGTGGAGGGGGTGATTTTGCCACGAACATGTGGTTGTTGATTCCTTCGGCGATCTTCTAGGTAGTGTGGGAAGAGAGGAATGGCAGAATTTTTCAAGATGTATCCCGAGTGGACCGGTTGGTGGTGGACGCCTCTCTCCCGGATCTACAACTGGCTGTTCTTGAGGAGGGAGTGGCCTTCCTTACAGTCCTGGCTTTTCAATTGGGACTCTATTATCCTTTAGTTTTTTCGGGTTCTTTTCCCTTCTTGTTGTTTTGGAGCTTTTTAGCATTTCTTGTGCTACTTGTATGCTCTTTTCCTTTTGGGGCGCTTTTATATGATATTATCTTACCTTGCTTCAAAAAAAAAAAACTGTCCAAACTTAGGCCTATCCTAGAAGTTCAGCATAATAGGTTTATATAAAGAAAACACAGTCAAACGAAGAGGCTAAATTTAGCCAATGAAGTACTTGAAATATCCTTGCAGTTGTATGCTTGAATGATAACCAAAGAAGAAGAAGAATATGGGATTTCAAGGAGGCCCAGCCTCAAACCTTAGGAGAATAACAACAAGAGGGAAGCCCAACCTTAACCATAAGCACAAAACCCAATTTTTTATTTAATAAACTCTGTTCAATTCATTAGGGTATGACCCCTTCTTTAAAAAATAATAATAATAATAATACAACATACCAAAATTGAAACAAATATTCTCTAGTGGTGAAAACATTAACCCTAATAAAACCCTAAAGACAACTTGACCTAACCAGGGACAAAGTAGTAATAACCCATTTTTATTTGCTAACCCCTAAATAAAAAATACTATTACCATCACAAACCGATACCCCTTTAGTAATTTGGTCATAACTCTCCCAAATCAGCTCAGATTTGTGCAATCTTGGTCTTGTTTGGAAAGTAACTAAAGAACCCTTCTAAAGACACCACAATCTAGCTAAAATGGAAAATATTGACCTTTGAAATTTTGGATTAAACAAAAGTTACGGGATTACAACTAAAACTAAATAAAAAGCTAAAAATATAACTCCAAGTGGACCCCTAGATCATCCAGCTATTTCCTAATGCTCCAAGATGCTCTCGCATCATATGAAATCAGGAAGAAGCAAATTAATTAAAGAGAACTAACAAAACTGAATTATAGAGAATAGAAATATCTACCAACTCACAGCCTCAGGTAGTAGAGTGGAATGTATAAGGGGTTGTTCTAACCCTAAAATATAAAAGATGGAGTTGATGGACATAAGGTGGCAGGCTGGTGTCTTTTGGTCGTACAGCCTAGTAGAAGAGAAAAAGAGAGAGGAGAGAGAATGCATTAGCAGAGATAAGAGAACTAGTCGAAACAGCCTACATGAATGTCTTTATTACATTAGGACAGTATTGCCCTCTTAGTATAATAAAAAAAAAAACTGATATGGTGTTCTGCATGTGTATTATCTATCAAACTCATGCAGCACTTATACATGTTTTAACACTCCACCTTAATTTGGTGCACAAATGTTGCAAAGAAATGAACTCCAAATGAGTAGAACTGACTGCTCTGGTGAAGAGATCAGCAAGCTGGTTCTATGACTGAACAAAAGGAGTAGCAAACTGTCACCTTATCTCAAATAAAGTCACAATCTACTTCAATATGTCTTGTTCTCTCATAGTTTCATGGTTTTAAAATAAGCCGGACTAAAACAGAATATATGGAATGAAAGTTTTGCTAAAATAGTAGTAGAAATGAGAGAGTAGTTAGAATTGATAACTGAAAAATACCTCGGAGTGACCATTTTCGTTATCTTGGTTCAATCATGCACAAAGAGGGAGATGTTTTAGATGATGTTTCTTATAGAATTAGAGCGGGATGGCTGAGGTGGAGACGTGCTTTTGAAGTGTTGTCTGATAAGCGGATACCACTCAATTTGAAGGAAAAATTTTATAAGACCAATCATGCTTTATGGAGCAGAATGTTGGGCAGCCAACAAACAAAACGTACATAAAATGAGTGTGGCTGAAATGAGGATGTTGAGATGGATGAGTGGCAAGACAAGAAATGATGCATTTGGGGGCGCTTAGGTGTAACACCAATAGGTGATAAAATGAGGGAAAGTCGATTGAGATGATTTGGTCATGTGCAATGAAGACTAATGATTGCGCCAGTGAAAAGGAGTGAGACAATGCAAGTTGAAGGTGCTAGAAGGACAAGACGTTAGGTTTTATGTATTGTCAATATCCATGCACAAAACAATGTAAGTACATGTAGTGGTCATGTGTATAGGACTTTTATATGTAACTTGTGTATCCATGTAATTCTAAGAAGAGAGTCTGGGAAAGCACCAAGAAGATGGATTCAAAGCCAGAATGACCAAGCCAAAGAGACTCAAGCGTCATTGAAATATCCCAAGTCTCAATTACTAGCTACCTCAAGGAAGCCAAGACCTAGAATTTGAAGGCAAAATCGTAAAATATTGGTAAGTGGTAATGGGGTGTTTGGGTATGGACTTAACCTTAGGTGGACTTAGAATGACTTTAAAATGGATAATCCAATCTTAGAAAAGGTTCCATAAAAAAATAGACCAATGATAGACCAAAATTGGCAAAAAATTAAAATGTGCTGAAAAGGAAATATGGCACAACTTAAAATAATCATATCTTTTAATCTAGATGTCTGCTCGAGAGCCTTAAGTATTCAAATCAAATGGCTCGATGAGATCCTTTCGAAAGTGTAAAAATGACATGCTTGAGATTCTCAAATGGCCATATTTTTTACCATTTAAAAAGAGACATTGGAGATGTTTGAATGGCTTTCTCTACTATAAATAGGGGCACTAACCCCAATGAATACACAACTTGAATACTTGATTATATAGTCAAATTAATGTGGAAAAGAGTATTGTGAGCATCATAGTCATATCAAGTCTATCCTAGAGGCAACTTAAAGGAGGTGTTCTTATACTCATCCAATAGGAAGCCTTTGCAAGAGTCACCAAAGGCGTATTCTTGAAGCACTTGCCAGAGTCACCAAGTGTGAGTTAATCCATTGGAGTCATTGGATGGAGCGTGCCTACCAGAGTCATTAAGTGAGAGTTAGTCCATCAGAGTCACTAGACAGAGCGTACCCACTAGAGTCACTAGGAGCACACTTAGAATAGAATGGATTCTTTATTACTTATAAGTAAATCCTTAGGTTTATTAATTTACCTTGTAATAGTTAGTGAACTATTAATAAAAATTAAATAGGCTCAAAGGAGTTGGTTGGAGAGTGGACATAGGCTGGAGGGCCGTACCACTATAAATCTATGGTATTGTGGTCTGATTGTATTTTATCTTTATTGATTGTTCATATTTATTTTTATGTAAAGCAAGCCAACACACTAAGTGACTCTAACTAAGGTGATTATAAAAAGGGATTAATCAAACAACCTTAGGAAACTTATCAACCCTGCTCCCGCTCTGATATAGGTAACACTATAGTGCATGACATAATCCTGTGGTCTATGATAAGTTCATAGAAAATTGATCTACTAATTAAAAGAATTTATGTTGCACATTAAGATAGAATTAAGTAAATCAAAAGAGGGTGAATAATTATTTTAAGAAATTGAAATAAGCATATAGATCCTATTCACCCGTCCTCTAGGATCCATTTAAGGAATTTTAGTTTCATGAGACAACCATGGTTAAAGGATTGCCATTGGATAAGGACTTTGATGTCCACTCCTTTAGCATGTACTCTTTTAAGGTGACTGAAAAACATGGGGGTTATTCTAGTAAGTCAATGGGTTCATCCATTGGCTCTTCTTAGTCTTGGATTTCTTTGCCTTCTATTTTATGACTCCTTTCAGACATAATGGCCGTTTCTTAGTATGTCGAACTATATTATTGTTGACAAGATGCAAAGCTACTTTCTTATACTGAAGTCGCCTTTTGTGGGTGACCTTATTTTCAAAGACAATCTATTCATCCTCATCTTCGGAAGTGTCTTCCAACTTATCCTATACTGTACAATTCTAGACTCCATATAATGCATCAGTTACAAAGATGGAGTTGGTTGTGGCAGACTTCTCGATTTCAGCATCAAGAACTATATCACCTTTATTAATCAAAGCTTAGAGCTTGTCCTTGAAGATGAAGCATTTATGAATCGTATGCCCCAATAAGCGATGATACTTATAATATTTAGGGTCATTAACCTTATTTGCTTCCTCAAACCTTTTAGAGTCTACTAGGATGATGTCCCCAATCTTGACAATTTGGTAGAATAGGCTTTCTAGGTCACTTTCTAGGTATGCATATGCCTTATCCTACCTCCATCAGTGACAACATTCTGGGAGCAGGATTCTCTTGTGTTGCTTCTTCCTTTTTCTTAACGACGAGCCTAGTAGGTTGCTTCTTGGTAGTGAACACTATAGATTTCATCTTATTTACTATTGTTTTACTCTTTCTTGCCTTTTTATTCTCCATGATTTTCTTTTCAAGATTGTGTGTCTTTGTTATCAAGTAATCAGATCCCGAGAAGTTTTGAGGTGTGAGTCTTAGCAATATCTCATAATTCAAGTTTCCCAAGAGGATATGAATGATCTCCTAAGAAAATTCATGCTTGCTGGAATATGTAAGGTTCCTCTATTGATGGATATAATTGACAATAGGCCCATCATCACATTGAGTTCATACCTTTTTGCCTTAGTTATGGACGAGTGGTGTATGTTATTTATTGATGATGTTGTGTTGATTGATGAGACTAGAGAGGGGGTAAATGCCAAGTTAGAACTATGGAGGGATTTTTTAGAATCAAATGGTTTTAGGATAAGCCAGACTAAAATAGAATATATGGAATGCAAGTTTAGCTAAAACATGAGTAGAAATGAGGGAATAGTTAGAATTGATAACCAAGAGATACCTCGGAGTGGCCATGTACTTTATCTTGGCTCAATCATGTACAAAGAAGGATATATTGTAGATGGATGATATTGCTTATAGAATTAGAGCAGGATGGTTGAAGTGGAGAGGTTCTTCCAGAGTGTTGTATGATAAATGAATACCACTAAAATTGAAGGGAAATTTTTATAAGACCAGCCATGCTTTATGGAGGAGAATGTTGGGCAACCAACATCACGTACATAAAATGAGTGTGGCTGAAATGAAAATGTTGAGATGGATGGGTGGAAACACTAGAAATGATAGAATTAAGAATGAATTCATTCATGGGAGCTTAGGTGTAGCACCAATAAGTGATAAAATGAGGGAAAGTTGATTGAAATGGTTTGGCCATGTGCACCAAAGACCAATGATTGCGCTAGTGAGGAAGGGTGAGACAATTCTAGTTAAAGGTGCTAGAAGAACTACAGGAAGACCAAAATTAACCTAGGTTGAATTAGTAAGAGGGACATAGAAGCTTATAATTTAACAACAAATATGGACCTAAATAGAGCGGAATGACGGAACAAAATTTGTGTAGCCAACCCCAAATAGTTGGGATAAGGCTGTTTGTTGTTGTTATAGGCCCATCATCACGTTACTTTTCATTAACAAGTTTTGGCAGTCCGATCTCCTATGTGCACTCTAGAATTAATGAACAAACTCCCGCTTCATTAAGTCCCAATTTGAGAATGAACCAGGGTAGAGGTTTGAATACCAAAGGTTTCCCCATCTAAAGATTGGACAAACAGTCTAAGCATTAAATACTCCTAGACTTGCAATTGTCCACACTTGGATTCGAACTGAGCCACTTATTTCTTAGGACAAGAAGAACCATTAAATGATTTGAATTTTGACTGTACAAAATTAGGTGGGAATGGTAGATAATCAATGTATGTCAGATAAGGTTTGGATGTTCTACACACATTGTCCATTTCCCTTTCTTTGTGTTGCTTGAACATTTTGACATCATAGCTTCCACCTGAGCTGTCATTTGAGGATCCATTGGTGATGTAACAGGCTACGTGTACACATTATGTTGGGGTGCATAATAATTCTGAGTGTAGCTTTCTCCTCTGTAGGGGCCTTTGTGGAGGAGGGCCTTCTAGAGGAGGACCTTATGGTATGAAAGTACTTAGGTTTCCATTATAAGAATGTGTTTCCCCAGGCATAGATGAAAAAATGTAATCTAGTGTGAATTGAGGGAATGCTCCCAGCCCTACACAAGGACCACCTCCACAAGGTCCTCCTCCACAAAGGCCTTCCTCCACAAAAGTCCCCCTATGCTATGGATGCATGCTGGTTGAGTAAGAAATTTAGTCCTACCTTCATCTCAATAATTGCTTCTTCCTAACAGCTAAGAGGCAGTCAAGTTTTTCTAGTTTCTTTAATATTAGACACTTACTCAAGGGTTCTCCTTCCTGGTCACTGGGATACTGGTCCTCACTCTTATCGACATGATTACTTTTACCCCATGAGTCCAGAGGTGGTGGCTCTGATGTTTTACCTTCATTTGGTGCTATGCCATCTATTTGTTGTGCGGCGGATATAACATTAATTGTTGTTGTCCCACCTATGGATATACTAAGATTGGGATCCTCTTGGAACCTTCTTGTAAAGGCTTGAGTGGCCATTCGAAGATAGGTGAATCTCCAGTAGATCACTACGGGAAGGGTATGTTTTGTGCCTGCCATCTAACTTCTAGTCATCATTTTGACCTTATTGATAGATAAAGGACGTGATGTTGATGACCCTAGGGTTCTATTAGAGGGAACCCCTTTTCTAACTCCATTTTCATGACTATGGTTCGAGATGTATGTGCTAGTCCAAAGATACTTTATTTCCCGATATAAAGCATATAGCTTGTTTTCCCCTCTATGTGCGAGGGTAAGGATGGATCTCCCCATTGAGGATGTACCCAAGGCTGGAGTGTATTTTTGGGATGTCCCCTGATTTGTGTTGGGCATATGTGGCTTTATGAATTTTATCCCTTCTCCATTAAGCAGTATTCCTCATTTGTTTTTAATTTCATAACCCTTATCCCCAACTTTATTGTATTAGCGTTTATCCATCATATCAAGAGTGGCCTCATTCAACACTTCAGGGGATGGGTACATGCCAATTTCCAAGTTCTCATCTACAAGAGGTTCAAACCATGTGAACAACATGGTGTCCCAAAAATCGACACTTACCTGAGCCAAATGCTAGCAATGGAAGGCATAGAGAGTCTCATTGGTGTATATGTCTATCTTCTGCTCTTTATGAAACCCCATCTCAGTGTTTGTGAGTTTATTATTATGTGCACTCTTAGGTTTAGCTTTATTATGGGTCCTTTTCTTGTTTTATTCATTTTAATCTTTTTGTTCTTATTATCCTAATTTTTCTCAGGAGGTACATGTGTCTGTAGTGGATTATGATTCAATACTTTAGGAACACCGGTCATAGTGAAGTGAACTAGGGTGCACAACTAGTTAGGGAGCCACGATTGAGTATGTTGTAGTGATTTAAAAGATTATCGTGACTGAGCTGGCTACCACAACTGAGCATGACGTGGTGATAGCTTGGTCATGCGCGACTGCTTGCTAACGGCCACAATTATAATGGTCTGCAACTATGGCATAGGCACCATGATTGGGTTATACGAATAAGGAATGTCAGGAACGATGATACAAAGTTCTGAATGGCCATGTAGAAACCAAGGCAAGATATTATACTAAAGCCATTTCCTTTGCGCAATGGAACATAAGCACACACAATAGAAGAAGTCGAGGGCCTGTTCGACTGCAAGAAGTTGTTACGTTGCAGCTCTGATTCGAACTGATATCGGGTAGAACAAGAAGACACAAAAGTGATAGGAAAGATCACCACCCATACGAAACCACCCAAGGGATACAGAGCAAGATAGATACACTCACCACTCAAGGAGCAACCAAAGAGATACAAATATCACCTCTTGAAGGAAACCACTAAGAGATATAGAGAAAACTTGCCACCAAATGGAATTCATCAGATGGATAAGAGTTACAGAAGAAACCCTTCTTCAAAAGCCAAAGGCTGATTGTATTCAATATATCAAAATTCTCTAAAAAAAACCCATACATAGTTATGCCCTTTTATAGGACTAGACTTAAAACAACTCTCTAAGTAGAGTAAAGACTCTCAATAATTTTTTACATTTTCAAGATAATAAAAATAAAGCTTCAAGACTTAAATAACTACGAAACTTGACCATAAAATCAAAATACAACTTTCTAGAACATAAAAACAAACTTTTGAATTGGAAAATCCATAAGAAACCTCAAAACTTGTAGTCTTTGGTTGACCACAATTAGCAAAGACACCATAACTTCCTCTAGAAAAATCTAATTTGCACACCATTTAAGGTATTGAAAATAAAACTCATAGAGCTTTCGAATGACATATGCATCCAAGTCTAATTCGTACTAAGTTAGTATAAGTGTGTCTTAGAAGTGACCTCAAAACTATTGACTGAGAAGAGTTCAAGAACCTTTCCAAGCTGATGACTTGTCTTGCCACATCAGCAGTAGTGTCATGAGACTTTTGGATTTCATGATCTAAGGTGTCGTGGGACACTCTGGTGTCACACGACTAAATCACAAATTAGTGATTTGTTTGAGTCCAAAAAATCTTTCCATTATGAATCTGACCCAGGTTTAACCACCCATCTTATTTTTAGATTGCATGCAATAACTTGGGAAGCATAACCCCCTATTTTGGTTGAACTAAAAGAGTTGTAATGGGAGTTACACTCCTACGAGTGGTAGTCCCATGTGGTTCAGGAGCACTATCCTTAACAAATATTGGCATCACCACGATAACAACTTATAGAAGTGAGGCAATCACTCCTATGAGGGTGCAAGTTTCCTATGTTAACTGTGGTTGTTCTAACAAGACCAATCCTCATTCAAGGGAAATGTCATTGCAACCACATTGGATGGTAGGAGATAATAGGCTCAACCCATTATTTTGGTGCTGATGAAGAAGTAGTCAAATGGCCTCATGGTGCTCAAAGGTAGGCCTCTATGGTTGCAACTTTACTAGGAATCCTTTAAGAAGGTAAGACACTCATTAGTACAATGGAACTTGAAGAAAGATGAGAAGAAAAAAATGTCCCACCGGGTGTGCCAGAAATTTGTAACACCAAATTTTGTTTCTATTGAACAATAGAAATTTGATATTTAAGTTACCCAACCTTTAAAGGGTTGGTTTATTATTTTATGTGGGGAATGATTATTCCAAGCTCTCTTAAAAGAGCTTGTTAGTTACTGCTTCTTATTGCACTAATTGTAAAATAAGCAAAAAATTACAGTAACATGAAATAATAAAAGAAGAAGAAAAGAGAAATGAAGAGATGAAACTTTGACTCTTTTATTGACCCTTTAAATTTACAAGAATTTCTTCAAGACATAACTAAGTTTTACAATAAATCTTACCTAGCCATGAATATCTTCAAGACACATAAATTTACTTGTTGTTGTGAAAAACTTGGAGAGGATGGAGAAGATGAAGTGTTTCCACTAGCCTTGAAATTGAAAGTAAGTAGTTGAGAACTTTGAAAGTAGCAATATTAGAGTGCAAAGAATGCTAACTTCGAGTTCCCTACTGATATATGTAGATAAATGGGTGAGTTGACTTGGAATCCTTGTGGGAAACAACTCCTTGTTGCCTGAAGAGATGCCCTTGGCATGTGACACTGGAGTGTCCCATGACACCTTAGATCATGACATCCAAGTGTCCCATGACATTACTACTGATGTGGCAAACAAAGTCATCAACATTGGCAAGGTTCTAGAACAGTGTAACCTATGAGGCACACCTATACCAACTCAATGCAAATTAGACTTTGAGGCATATGTCATTAGAAAGATCTATGAGTCTAGTTTCTAATGCTTCTAATGGTGTGCAAATTGGATTTTCTAGAGGAAGTTATGGCTATCTTACTAGGTGTTTGTGCTGATTGTGGTCAACTTGAGACTACGAGTTTTGAGGTTTCTTGTGACTTTTCTTATTCCAAAGTTTGTCCTTATGTCCTAGAAAGATGTATTTTAAATTTGGGGCCAAGTAACTTAGTTATTTGAGTGTTAGAATTATATTTTTGATTCAAAATGTAAGACATTATTAAGACTTTATTCTACTTGGAGGGTTGTTCCAAGTCTACTCCCATAAAAGGGCATAGCTATATATGGTTTTTGTAGAGAATTTTGAGATATTGAATACAACTAGCCTTTGTCTTTTAAAGAAATATTTCTTATGTAACTCTTATCCATCCGGTGGATTTTGTTTGGTGGTGAGTTTTGCTTTGTATCTGTTTGTGCTTTCCTTAGAGTGGTGATACCTATATCTCTTTGGTTGCTCCTTGAGTGGTGAGCATATCTATCTTGCTTTATATCCCTTGGGTGGATTCCTATGGGTGATGAGCTTATCTATCCATGCGTGTGTGTTCTTAGTGAATCTTCTTCAATAACCTTTGAACAGTATCCTTTATGGAAGACTCTATTTGGTTCTCTTTCATTCTTGTTCTATCCGATATCAATTTGGTATCAAAGTTACAACAACTTCTTATAGTAAAATGGGCCCTCAACTTCTTATAGTTGTGTGCTTGTGTTTTATAGCTCCAAGGAATAACTTGAGTATAATCTCTTGCCTAGGTTGCTACACAAACATCCGGAACCCGGTATCAGGGAATGTATTGTCCCATGAACCTATACATATTAGGGATCCTATGATGCGAGTTTGTGTCTTCATTAGACTTTTGGATGTTTAAGAAGTCTATTGATGTTGTGTCTATACAAAACAACCTCAATTGATGGAGTTGGAGTCGAATTCCAATTCTTGGTTCTGTAGTGTGCAACTATAGATTTCTCTGTATGTGACTAAATATTGTAGGTAACTAGATGTGTTAGTCGCTCCAGTTGCACAACTGCCATGCAACAACTATTCTCTAGGAGCAACTGAGTATAGCAGTTGTGTAGCTTTGCTAGGTGGTGCAAATGGTTTCGTGGGGTGACTTGTCAATTGTGTGACACTAACATGTTCAGTTGCACACATAGTCAGTCATGACATTTTTTATGTTTCAACAATCTTACCTTTTTCTTATTGTACAAAGTCCCTCGATACAATTTTCTAAGTTGCAATATGTTTATGCAAATAATAAAAAAATTATAAATAAATTTTTCTTTAGATGGGGTATATCTCTCTCTAAATGGATTATGTTTAAGAAGAGATGGTTGTAGTTAAACAATACCAAAATTAAATTGAGCCTTAGGACTCACTTTGGACTCTAAGATAGGAGAGTTTCAATTTCTCTCTGATTTGTTAAGTATTAAGTGAGTTTTTCGCACAATTATGAAAATGTTTATTTCTTTGGACCCCTTCTTGCTCATACATGTAGTCAGCTTTTCTCTCTATACCTCTCTTTCCCCCACTCTCTACATGGTTTCGGTCTTCCAACTCTATTTCACTGTCACTTCTCCATCTTGGATTCATTTGATTTTTTTCTATTTGTTTGCTAGTTTGCTCCTGTATTAGGGCTTGATTTTTTTTTGGGCAATCATCTTATTTCTTAAGAGCCCATCATGTAGATTTGTAATATTTGAACTGTTGGAATTTGCTTTTGTGTCCATGTAGAAAAACATAAACAAGTGCCCCATAAAAGGACAAACACCTCCCTTAGTTGGACACTGGAGATAAGCTATTCTTTTAAGGGTTTGGAATGTGGGCCTGATACCTCTAAAAGTGTAACACCAGCATCCCACTTGAAGGGTAAAAATGTAATTTTCTACCTTAAGGGTAAAATTATCATTTCACATGCTTTATTAAGACCATGGAGTGTTTTAGGAATCGTTTGGACTATGTTATAAGTGTAGAACCCAAGCTTGATCTTGAACCTATCAAGTTCGAGGGTTATCTTGATAATGTATTTGGGGAAACTTCTTGGGTCCACTAACACTAATCATGAGTGAAGTAGAGGGTAACCCATAACTTGTTGGAAATGTCTTCGAGTCTAGTTTTTAACACTAAATGGTTCACAAAAAGGAGTTCTCTGGAAGAAGTTACGCCCTCTTTACCGAGAAGTGTCTAAACTAAAAAGTACAAAACCCATGACTCATGTCCTGACCAATCAGGCACATGGGGCATGTGCCTCTAAAATTTCCCTAACTGATCACCAAGTGCCTGATCAGTCAATCCCTAACCAGTAACCAAGTGGCTGATCGGTTAGGCCCCAAAAAAGTGCAAAAATGTGTTGAATGCACCCAAATGACATGGTTTGCTTTTATTTGACCCCCACACATGTTGTATCTCATTTGTGATGACTTATTACCCATTTTAGACCTCATTTGGATTTATTACACCTCTTAGAAACATAGAAAGGGAGAAAGGAAGAGATTTGGGAGATTTGGGAAAAAGGAGAAAAAATTATTTCCTAATTTGATAAGTTTAACCCAATCTTGGGAACTTTTGGTATATTAGGTGATTTTCTTCCTTGATCATCTTAGTTTCATTCATTTGATGTTAGATCTACATTAATTTTTATAGAGGAAGTGGATTTGAGAGGTTGGAGAGGGGGAGCTTGGGAAAGAAACAAAGCTTTGAAGAGATTGTAAGTAAATCTTGCATACTATGGATGATGTGATAC
>JAOXJP010244865.1:0-22729 GCA_025762735.1 Platanus orientalis | reverse complement strand
CATTTATGCCCCTTAAATTGAAATCTTGAAATTCTCTTTCTCACTCACCACCCTTAGATCCCCCCCTTGAATTTCAAATCCTTAGTGAACCCCTTAGAACCTCCTATTTGGCATCTCCTATTACCCCTTTGAAAAATGCAACAAATGGGGTTGCCTTAAAAAGGCATCTCCCATGCTCCCCTTTCACCTCACCAATCCACGTCAAACAAACACAAACAAATCCCCACCCTCCATCTCATGTTATCCAAGCTCATCCCCACCCTCCACTTCATTTTCAACTTAGATTAATCCTAGACTTCCACCTACTTGAACTTAGATCTAATCCTAGCCCTACACCACATTTAGGATAAGAATCATCCTAACCCTCCATCCTATCATCCCTATCCTTAATCCAAATCTTCATTCAACCAAATTGGGGCTATAAAATTTCGTGGTGAACAGGGTTGACAACTACAAAGCCTAAAATCAAAGAGAAAAAAAAGAAGAAAAAAAGGGAAAAGCTTGGATCCACCCCCAACCTTGGCTAGGTAAGCCTAATCCTGTCCAAATTCATATTCTCCCCCTCCTTTATGATCATTTAACAACTATTATGCTGTCCAATTGATGCTAGAGCACTGCTCTAAATCGGGTACAAGGTAGAGGCTCAACAGCCTTTATCTTGATCTTATTTTCAACATGTTTTAATGATGAATTTAGTTTGAATTTTATATAAGGCTTCTTGAGCCAAATTTTGACTATGTTGTAATATACATATACAGGTAGTTCAGTATTTAATTTGGTAATTTTTTAAGTTGTGGAAGGCCTCCAAATGGCCCCCCAAAACAGACCTAAAAAACCGGGTCCTGTGAGACCCAATTTGTAGGAATATTTGTGATTTTTGTTTTTGATAATCCATGCATGATTTTGAGCTCAACTTTTATATGTTATTCCTCTATATATCTATCATAAACATGCTTAATTTTAGGATTTTTTTAAAACCCTAGAGGCTCCAAAATCGAGAAATACAATTACTAGATTTTCTCCCAGCAACTAACACCTGTTTTTTGTGAATTAAAAAACAGGCATTGAGAAAACAGGCGTCAGGGATAAATTCAGGCGTTGAGATCTGAGACCCACCCCAAGAAGCCCTGATTGTCCCAGAGCCTGTTCCAAGGCATGTTCTGACGAATGAGACCCATCCCTGTGCATCAGCACCTATGTGGGCCCTTATTTCTTCCCAACGCCTGATTTCAATAATCAGGCATTGGACAAGATATCTGGCATTGGGATGGATTTCAAGCGTCAGGCATGGATCTTAAAAGACATTTTTTTGAAAATTAGTTGTGTTCAGTCTGCCATAGGGTTAAGCCTAAGACCTAGGAGAAACCCCCCTCTGGGCCCCACTTGGGTGGCCCAAAAACCTAAAAAGCTGCTGATTTTACATCCAACGCCTGTTTTCCTCCTGAATTAAAATTTAGGCATTGAACAAATAGGCATCAGACCAAAAGACAGGTGTTAGGCCTATGATAGATGACTGAGTGGCCCACTTTAGGAGATCATATCTCCATGTGGCCTATGCCCAGGACTCCTAGGGTTGCATAGTGTAACCCTAGAAGACTTACTCTTTCCCTAACTCAAGATCACACAGCATTGGGAACCACTCAAACACCTTAAACAGTGGCATCAAAGTGTTTATTGGATCAAATTTCCCAATGCCTGTTTTCACCCTGAATTAAATTCAGGCGTATGAAAAAACAAGTGTTGAGAAAGAAAACAGACATTAGACCTGTAACTCAGAAAATTAACCTTTCTTCTTTTCTTCCCCTTTTCCTAGGGTTGATCTTAAATCCTAAAAAGGTAAACAACAAGCTATTTAGAGGGGTCAATCACCCCCCTAAAAGACCAAAACCTTGAGGGGTCTCCTATAGGTAAAAAAGGTCAAAATTAGGAACAGTTGTGGATTGTCTACAAGCCAACGCTTGTTTTCACCCTAAATTAAAATTCAGGCATTAGGAAAATAGGCTTTGAGAGCTAAAACAAGCGTTAGGCCTGAGAAAATTTAGCAAACTCCCAACTCACATTAAAAAGGGTTAAACATTTAAATTTACAATTAACAAAGCATGATTATGAATATAAACTTGAAACTTGTATGAATGGGGGAGAAGCCGCCCTAAAAAGACGGGTATTTGGGGTGCCTAACACCTTCTCCAAATGCAACCAAATAGCTTACCCTAATTTCAGGAACTCAAACTACTACTAGGAGTTAAAACTTAGACTTTCGAGTCTAGTTTTCTTCTTTTCCCAGAAAAGAAGGAACGACGTCCAACTCAGTCGGTTAACCCCGAGTTGGTGGCGACTCCAAACCAAATGCACCAAGCCCTCCCCCAAGGGGTGGTGCCTCTCTTCACCCCGGAGCCACGAGGCCGAAGTGGGCGCACGCCACCGATGTCCACAATTATGTTTTCAGGAAAGTAAGTAAAGTTTATTTTAAAAATATTTGTGTTAAGTCTTGACTCATATTCTATTGTAACATTTATGTTATTATCTACGAGCTATGGACTCATGCATCTATAATATTATTATTTTTTATATTAGCTCTACATATATATTGTTAGCAGGTGAGCCCATGGAACACTATGAGACATGACATAATACAAAGAGAAGATGGATTAGAAGATTTACTTTTGTTCTTTATTTCATTTATATGTTCAGATCTTTTATTTCAATTTATGTTTATGGACTCATGTTAGGGATTGATATGTGTATGAGGTTATGTAAGTTTGATTTCAGATTTGATTATAATAAGTTAATTGAAAGGATTTTATTTTAAATGATTAGTTTTCCTTCCACTATGATGTTAATGATTCAAAAGTTAAATTTTGATGCACATGGAAATGATTTAGATTAGAAGTTGGCTTCCATTACAAGTATGAATGACAATGAATAAGTTAAGTAAATGCAAGAAATTAATTGTAAGGAAAAGAAAAAAAATTAAAGACACTTTTATTATATTCTACTACAAAGGGTCTTGAGTAAGAGTGGAAAAAAGAAGAATAGTGTAAAGAGATTAACACCTCAGAATCTTATCTAGTGATTGGATTTTGAGGCGTTACAAAGGAAACCTACAATATAGATTCCCCATTAAGCAAAGGGCCATGGTCCAGTCAAGGGGGTGAGTTCCTCGGCTGGTTGTCGGGGATATTTGTGAACCTTTGACATTTATGACATTTTTGGACATGGTCCTTCGAGTTTGCCTGCATGGTTGGCTAGTAATACCCAACCCGAATGAGTTTGTGTGTCAGGGTCTAGCTCCCCGAATGGTTGTCACATATCCCCTTGTGTATCTCTCTCATGGCATAGTTTGCTTCAAGAGTCGACATGTGCCTCATGTACGGTAGAGTGAAGCTTAGCTTGTTTAACATGTCTCCAGTAATAATGTACTGGCTAGCTCTAAATTTGATCCTCCTTGCTTCCTTCTTGTCCTTCAGGAGTTCTCCAATTCTAAGGAATTGCATGATTGGGGTGGTCCAATCATCTCTCAGTTCTATCATTCTGACCTCCTCGATCGTCGCAGTCCTTACCCTTGGCTCAGTGAGGTGCTCAACAAATATCTTCCAATCTATGGTCTGCTGGGTAGCAATTTCTAGTCAGGCTAATTGGTCAGCATATTCATTTTGGTTTTTGGGGACATGTCTAATCTCGAACTTATCGAAGTCGGTTATCAGGGCCCTCATCGTTTCTAGGTACCCTTGCATTCTGTCTTCTTTTGCCTCTTATTCCCCAGTCACTTGTCCTTCTACCGGTTTGAAATTGGTGAAAATGATGATCTCCTTAGCGCTGACCTCCTGTGCCACCTTCAAGCCTGCGATTAGAGCTTTATATTCGGCCTCATTGTTTGTGATTTTGAATTCGAGGTGGACAACGTACTCTAGTTTGACTCCTTTCGGAGTGGTTAAGAGCAAACCTGCACCACTAGCTAAGCTAGTCAAGGATCCATCCACATTGAGCATCTAGCTGCTCCTTTGGGAGGTTCCTCATCACTGTCCTCATGATTCTAGGAAGTCAGTTCCACTATGAAGTCTACCAGCACTTGTCCTTTGATCGTGCTTCTTGGTCAGTATTGGATATCGAATTCGCCCAATTCAACCAACCATTTGACAATGCGTCTCGAGGTATCCGGTTTCTACAACACTATCCTCAAGGGTTGGTTGGTCAACACTACTATGGTATGGGCTTTGAAGTAGGGTCTCAACCTTCTTGCAGTTGTCACTAATGCGAAGGATAACTTTTCCTATCTGTGGATATTTCAGTTCGGCTCCATGAAGCTCCTTGCTAACATAATACACTGTCTTTTAGACATGTTCCTTTCTCTGACTAGGATGGAGCTCACTGCTACTTCAGATACTACTAAGTACAAGTACAAGGTCTCCCCCAGTGTGGTTTAGTTGAGCCGAGGCAGACTCCCTAAGTGCTCCTTCAGGCCATGGAAGGCCTTATAGCAATCATTTGTCCACTCAAAAGATTTCTTTAGTAGGCAAAAGAAAGGGATACATCGATCGATAGACTTGGAGATGAATTGGTTCAAGGCTACCACTTATCCTGCCAAGCGTTAGACCTCTTTGGTGGTACACGGGGGCTTCATGTCTAGGATGGCTCTGACTTTTTCGGGGTTCACCTCAATCTCTCTGTAGGAGACCATGAAGCCCAAGAATTTTTTGGCTAATACCCCGAAGGCACACTTAGTTGGGTTCAATTTCATCTAGTATTTTCTTAGGGTGTTGAAGGTCTCTTCTAGGTCTTCAAGGTGTTTCTTTGCTACCAAACTTTTTGCCAACATGTCGTCAACATAAACTTCTACGTTCCTCCCAATCTAGCCTTTGAATACATTGTTAACCAACCTCTAATAGTTGGCTCTGATATTCAATCCAAATGGCATAACTTTGTAGCAGTAGATCCCTCGGTCAGTTGTGAAAGATATTTTCTCTTGGTCCTCCTCCTATATCTGGATCTTATTATCCCCGGAGAAGGCATCCATGAAACTGAGCAGGGCATGTCTTGAAGTGGAATCTACCAAAGAGTATATCCTCGTGATAGGAAAGCTATCTTTAGGGCACGGTTTGTTGAGGTCTGTGAAAACTACACACATCCTCCATTTCCCGTTGTTCTTTTTTACCAAGACCACATTGGCTATTCAATCGGGATAATCGACCTCTTGTATGAACCCTGCCTTAAGTATTTTATCAACTTCTTCCATAATCACCTGGTTCCTTTCTGCCACAAAGTTCCTCTTCTTCTAGCTAATGGATTTTTTGCGGAGGGGTTGACATTCAATTTGTGGGTCATCACCTTGGGGTTTATTGCAGGCATATTTGCATGGGTCCATACAAAAATGTCCTTGTGCATGGTAAGGTGCTCCTATATGCAGTACTTGAGCTATGTTGGGAGATTCTGATTAACCTGGATGACATGCTCCGGTCTTACTCGATCAATATTCAATCTTCTAACTCTTCCATGGGGCCAACCAGTTCATGTTGTGTGCCCTCCCTACTTTCCAAATCATCGATGGTGAGGGTCTCCTTCGACCCTTTACCTCGCAAGGAGGCAGTGTAACACTAGTGAGCGGTCACTTGGTCACCTCTAACTTCCCCAACTCCACCTTCCATGGGAAAGCGCATCAGCAGGTCGTAAGTTGGGGTGATAGCTCTTAGTTGGTTCAAAGTAGGCCTCCCGATGATAGCATTGTATGATGAAGGGTAGTCTACCACCAAGAAATTGATTGCTTTTGCAACTTATTGGAGACCAACCCCTGCGGTGACAGGAAGAGTGACTGCTCCCATCGGGTGTAACATATCTCGAATGAACCCGACTAGGGGTGCTGCGGTTGGTCGAAGATTGTCTCTTCCAATGCCCATTTGTTCAAAAGTGGATAAATACAAAAGTGGTTGAGCTCCCGTTGCCGATGAGCACCCTTTGGGTTCAATGATTGGCTATAACTAGAGTGACAACTAGCAAGTCATCATGGGGGTGTTGCACTCTACGGGTGTTAGCCTCGGTGAAAGTGATCTCCTGACGGTCAGTTCTGGGGAGCTTCTATGGCCTCCTTGTCAAATAAACCTCGCCTTTACTGGGCGTCCTTACCTTCCGAGAGTGGGCTTTGCGAGCGAAGTTTGATTCTCCACCTCCCGCCAGACCTCCCAAAATGACCTTGATTTCTCGTAGGCATCGTTGTTCCAGAGTTTTATCATCCAAGGGGCCTTCGGACTTCTTTCTTGGATGGTCCCGAGGATAGTTGGCTATGAAATGACGCAGCCGCCCTTGTTGGATGAGCTCATTTATCTGCTTCTTAAGGTCAAAGCAATCCTCCTTGTTATAACCGTGATCCTGGTGAAACCAACAATATTTCTCTCGAAACCTCTTTTTTAGAGGGCCCTAAGTTTCCCTAGCCACCTCAACGATGGATCGTCCTACACCTGCATCAAGACCTGCTCGAGCGGTGCATTGAGTGGGGTATAGGTTTGGGTGTGGTTCGTTAGTAACCTAGTCCTCCTGCTCTTCTGTTCACAGTTAGGGGCGGCCTTAAACCTAGGCTAGCGTTCGACAATTTTGAGCTTCTCCTCCCTTTTCTGTTTCTTCATTTGTTCCTTGGGTTTAACCTCTCGGTCCCGACGGGTATTCATAGTATCTTCCGCATTCATGTGCTTCTGAGCGCGGAGTATTAGTTTAGCCATACTGCATGGAGGGGACTTAGAAAGGGAGAACAGGAACTTTATGGGTAGTAGTCCACCCATGAAAGCAGTCAACACCACCTTTTTGTCGGCATCATCTACCTGAAGCACATCCTTGTTGAATCTTAAGACAAAGTCTCTCAGTGATTCTCCTTTGGATTTCTTGATGTTGAGGAGGTATGTGGTGGGCTTCCAATACCGTCTCCCGCCAATGAAGTGACTAGAGAATGACTGGCTTAGTTCAATAAAGGAATTGATGCTCCCTGGCTTCAGATTGTTGAACCATTTCTATGTTGAGTCTTTCAGTATCACCAGGAACACTCTGCACATAATTCCATCGGATACACCACGCAAGTGCATCAGAGTTTTGCATGTTTCAAGATGGGCAAAGGGATCATGGTTTCCGTTGAACGCCTCCATCGGGGGAACTCTGAACTTTAGGGGAAGTGGGCAAGCCATAATGGCCGGAGAGAATGAGAGGTCAGTCTTTTGGATTAGAGCCTTAACCGTGGAGGAGACTTTTTCTCTCATAGTCTCCATCATGGTGTTCAGTTGATCCTACATCTTTTGCATCTGCTCCTCTTGCTTGGTTGTTGTTGTTCCTACATTAGCACTCCTACGTGTGTATTTAGGTGGTGGAGGAACATCGTGATCTTGATCTTCCGTTTTCTCATCTCGTTCATTATGCCGCCCCCCGTCATGTTTTGGAATGGTTTCTTCCTAACATTCTTCGTCATCAGAGGGTTGTTGCTCATCTTGCATTGCAAGTCTCCCGGTCAGATCCTGGTTTTGCTGCATGATCTACTATAAACTCTGGTTGAGACTCTGCACCTGTTGCTCCAAAGCAGTGACCCTTGCGATCTCTAAACTTTCTTCGTCTTGGTTGTTGGTTAAAGAAGTGTTCTTGTGAGCTTCTATGATCCTGGCACGAGTGTCGACCATAAGACCTTTGTCTTGATGGGAAATCACTAATTTCCGAGTTTCCATAGATGACACCAACTGATGGAGCCTGGAATCGGTTCCACTTTGATGGTCGTCCGGTTGACACTCTCCTCGGCCCTAAAAGCACAGGAACCTGGAAACAAAAGAAAAAGGGGACATTGGTGTGGCATTGGCTTATGCCCCTCCAATGGTAAAGTCAGTATCGAATCTGAATCCTAATCATAGATCCATGTGGATTGAATAATTTCTTGCGTACCTTTCTTTGGTTGGGCGCCTTTTCTTATATAAGCTTGGCGAGACCTAATTTTAGGGATCTTTTCCATATTTCATGCCTGGAACGTGAGCTGGAATTTTGGGGATGATGCGATTCTAGTTTCGATTCTTGGTCACCTTCCTTAAACCGTCACCACGCACTTTTTGGTGGTCGATCGAGTTATTCTATCAGTCGAGTTATCCTGTTGGTTGGGCATAACCCTCTATCAGTGGTTTCTCTTTGAACTTATGTTGGTCTAGGACTCTTAGTCACTTGTTATCATGGGTCGTTTGGCTTATATTGCCCGAGCAATATACACCCCCATCAAAATGCATATTTCATATTAAAAAAAATGCATCACCTACACATTTTATTCCATAAGACGTCCCCTGGTGTCCTGGACAAAACATCCTTTCCCTTTGACCTACTTTTTCATCTAAAAACCATTCTTACAGTTTAATCCTATACATCCTTTATTTTTGTACTATTTTAGAATTTTAGAATTTTATGATTTTAATCCTATACACCCCACCCATTGTGTGTGGCGACATGAGGACAGGCAAATTTGGCAGTAGATGATCATTTCCCAAATTTTCCAATGAACAAACACTGACAAGATGTATGAAATCTTTGTGTCAGGGATTTGAACGAGTTGCCATTTTTCACGTTAATAGAGGTGAACTGTGATGCTCTTTTAACTTATTATAGGGCTAGTATCAACAGGTTCTTGACCTTGTATGATCGTGATTTTATAATGGCGTGTAAACCAATGCATTTTTAGACTTTGGTAGAAAAACAAGAACAAAAACATAAAAAAAGCAAATGTTTTACTCCCAAAGTGTCTAGTGTATAGTTTTTTTAGCTCAGCTCAGACTTGAAGAAAAAGTTTAAGCTCGGCTTAGGCTTGTGACGAAGCTCAGGTTTGTAAAGGTAAGTTCAATTCAGCTCGCCAGCCAAAATAAATCCCAACAGCCTGATGGCCCTAGCCCAATTTGTTTTGTTTGAACATTACTAAAAAAACTTAACCAAACTGAACTGTAACGAGCTGAGTTTTTAGCAAGCTAAGCTTAGTGAAACTTAGCTAAGGCTCACTTAGGAAACGAACTCAAATCCCAGACTCAAGCTCAGCTTGTTGAGCTTAAAACAAGGTTTAGGCTCATGACAAGCTAAGCCTCATTGACAGCCCTATACTCCCCCAAGTGCCTAGAAATAAAAGCTGGCACGTGAATATGTGATGCTTTTTTTCTTTAGAACAGTTTTTATGGTTTTAACCCTATACATCCCAGCCTTTATGGGTGTCAACGAGTCGAGTTGAACCGAGCTTTACCCAGCTCAACTAAGGCTCGTCACAAGAAGGCAAAGCTCAGGCTTATGAAGAGCCTGAGTTGCTAAGCTTAGGCTTGACTTGAACTCATAAAAGTAGGCTCGGGTTCAAACTTGGCTCGGCCGTTAGTTAGAAGAAGAAAAAACTCTTTCACCTAATTCTTTCACTAACTTTTTTAAAGCTTTTATTGCCCTTTTGACATAGAAGCAGGTTTTTGTCTTGGTGAATGAATCGTTCAATCCGTGTATACACAATTCTATCACTGGAACAATTTATAAATAATCAACAAAGAAGCACCAATAATGGGGTTGGAGGTAAGATCATTGGGAGGTGAAAGAAAAAAACAAACTTGAGTGCATTATACATAACACCAAGATCAATGTTGCTGTTTCAGCTGTTGCAAATATGGTTGCGATTTCGACAGTCGTCGAGTTTGGAAAATACGAATAAAAGGTAAAGCACTGTTAATGGCTGCATAGTGTTGGGAAAATTTACAAAACCTGTAGAATGCGGGTTGATGGCTGAAAAGGGCTTTAATCTAGAGTTCTCCTCTCACCTAAACGATTTGCTCTCTCACCGGAACGGCTGTGTCTGGTCAACTCAGCTGTTGATAGTTATTATTATTTTTTTTATGGTATAGCTGTTTACAGTTCAAAGGCACAACCTAGTTGATTTCACTCAAAAAGCAATATAGGCCATAAATGCCTATTGGTTGTAGAGAGTATCATGTCAAAAGTAATATTAATTTTTTTTATAACTTAAGTAACATGCGTTGGGTTTGGACGGTAGACGGTGGCATCTTTATCAAAAAATAAACGTGCTCAAATAAAAGCTCAGGCTCGGCTTTGTAAGCTTTAAATAAAACTCAGGCTAAACTCTGAACTGAGCCAAGCTAGGCAGCCCTACCAGCCTTTGTGTGTGTGAGAGCACGGGAAATAGACAACTTGGGAGTAGAACATTTGCTCCCAATAATGATACTCACAAATACTTGCCCAACCTTGATGGTTGTCATCTTTATTTACCTCAAAAAAAAATCACAATAAAAAAACACCGACAACATTAGAGGAGCTTTTATCACATGTTGATTGGTATTGGCGTGATAATTCTCCAATGTCTGCAGCGCCGCATTTACACTGAAAATTTAACAAACCCATTCAAAATTGGTTTATCGTTTTAATTTTTTGTCAACCACACTGTAGACATTCACAACATGTTAATTATGTAGACATTCACAACATGTTAATGATTATAAGAATCTCAAATTCTTATAAATCTGTGGCGTTGAAATTCACTCAGAATCGTCGCTTGACCTTAAAGTCCTGCATAGGGTCCCTCTTTGCTACAGTGCAACACATACCCTTAAAAGTGAAAAACACCCACCTAAATTTTATTTTTTGAGACATGTGTCAATCACCAAAATTTGTAGAACATTAACAAAAGTTTAACGATCAGGAGAGGATCGGGATCAAAGGCTGGTAGTGTTCAGTCATTCTGGTTTGTTAGAAATAAAAGTATAAATGAGGCCTTCTTAGATTCTTAAAATTCCACTATTTATTCATTTATTGGTGATAAATGGAGATTTGAGTGTTAGGATTGTTTTACCTTCTTCGTCTTAAAAGAAAACGAGATGTAATAAATCAATAAGTAAAACGAAAAGTAGAAATCACGTACAATACAAGATTTATGTGGAAAACCCCAATTTAGGGAAAAACCACGAAATTGTAGAGAAAACTTTCACTATCTAGAAAACCTTGTTAAAGAAGATTATAATTTTCGGAACCTCTCCTTCTTCACATGCAACCCTAGAACGAAACATATAATTACATCCAAAAACTCTAATACATGACGGATACGGTTCAGATCCGGTTCTGTACATAAAAACTATAAAAACAGGTCAAAAATTTTTCCCCCAAAAATTTTCATACTCAGATTTTTTCAGGTTATATCCGGGTCATATTTGGGTTGACAACATATTATGCTAACCCAAATCAGACTTCACACATTACATTGAGTCCATTTTGAGTGAAGTTTCTAAGCAATTATTAGATGCTATGATGACAAACTAGAATAAAATGGTTTTAGCTTTTATGTGACAGCAAACGCAGGCATTATTTATTTGGACCACTGGTGAGCGTGTCTAAAACCTCGTTTTGGGCGTGAAGTGATAAAATGCTATAAATGGCACTATCCATGTATGGATGTTTGCTCTGCTAGTAAAATTATGGAAATACCACCAATGGAGGAGGATCTGATACCGAGTGTTGAACATGAAACCTCTCGGGTTGGTGGCCAAGGGATGATCATCTCAACCTTAGAAGATGGCTTAAAGACTGATATTTTCTCTTTCTTGGATGAAGATGGATCACCACCTCAACCGACTTCCTCCACATTTGAAGTTCAAGAAAAACAATTCAATTTAGATGGCTTTGAGTGGGATCTCTACTCTAATCTCAATGGAGATGAATGCCAACTTCAACCATTATCGGCTTCATCAGAATCCACAATTGCTTCTCAACCACAACACCTTCAGCAACACCAATCAAACATGGATGGCTTTGAGTGGGATCTCTTCCCTCTCTTGGAGGGAGATGACCAGCTCCCACTTCAGGGGTCATTGGCCTCCGAATCCACGAGCGATATTGCTCAACAACAACTACTACTACTTGATGATGAGGGCTTTGAGTGGGATCTCTTCTCTGTTTCAAAGGGAAATGGACTCCCACTTCAAGGGTCATTGTCTTCAGAACCCAATAATATTTATGCCCAACAACAAGAACATGAAGACGGCTTTGTGTGGGATCTCTTCCCTTCCTTGGAGGATGATAGATCACGACCACCTCAACATTCATTACCTTCAGGATCCACCAATGAAGCTCCACAACAGCAGCAGCGACATTCTGATGAGGATGACCCAGATGATAATTATGAGGAAGAAGAAGAGAGAGACAACATGGATTTGGCAAGATCTAGTAGCAAGAACTTGGTGTCCGAACGCAACAGAAGGAAGCGGTTGAACCAACAGTTTTACACTCTGAGGTCTATTGTCCCCAACATCACTAAGGTAAATTGATGTTTTAATTTGCAGTAAGGATCCTGTCCGGCCTCCTTATGGCCTATTAGGACCTGTCTGGCCTAACAGGTTGATATGTCACCAAAAAAAAGGAAACCGGCTTTTTCAGTACCTCCTTTTTGTTTTGGTAAAGTGACCTGTTACATGGCCTAACAGGCCATAAGAAGGCCGGACAGGATCCAAACCGATTAATTTGGAATCGACCCTCAAGCTATCTCACTCTTGCTCCTGTACTAATTGGTGTGGCTGTTTATAACTTAAATTTTGTGGGCGTAGATGGACAAGCGATCCATTCTTGTGGACGCTCTAGCTTATCTGCAGAGCATAATAGAAGAAACTGAGAGGGAGGAGAAAAAAGGCTTCGCATCAGAGAACTCCTTTGTTTTGGAACCGGAAATCCCACCAATGCAACCTCAACAACATGTCCCTTCTACTTCTCCTCCATCTGTATCAGAGGTGTGATCAATAGAACTGGATCTTTTTTATTTATTTATTTAATTTTTGTAAGGAAAGCCCAACAAAGAAGAGACTTCTTCTGTTTGGTTGTGTGTAGATATATGTAGAGAAGGTGGTCGAAGAGCGTTTTGTATTGAAGATCAGTTGCAATAGAGCCACTGGAGCACTAAGTATGGTGCAACGGGTAATTGAATCGATCGGCTTGGAAGTGACATGTACTTCAATTGATGAACATGGCCAATATCACATGTTAACTACAGCTTTCCTTCACGTAAGTGCCTTCTCCAATTAAAATATATGTAAAGTAAATTAATACTCCAACCTCTCCTACAACCTTAGGGTTTTAGGAGAGCTGAGATTGTTAATGTTTTATTTAAGATGGTATCAAAACAGGTTTTAGGTCGTGAGTTCCCGTAGGTGCAATTATTTACTGGCGTCGTGCACCTATATTACCCTTTTAAGTGCACCGTATCCACGAGTATTCAACACATTTTAAGTATATTAACTCTAACCTCTCCTACAACAAAATAGATTTTCTCTTGGCGACCCTCTTATGCCCGGCATTATTCGACAGTCGGCAAATAAGTGAAAAAATGCCCAACAAAATCAGGGTTTTAGGGGAGATGGTTAATTGTTTTATTTAAGAGTCTCCTGCTGCATAGCATTTTAATCAGCCATGGCATGAATGGTGCAGGTTAAGAAGAAGAGAGTTGTGACAAACGAAATGCTCTTGCATCGAGTGAGATCTCTCGCAACCAAATTCGGTCTTATTCTTCCTCAAATATAAGTGAATTTGCAGTGGCAAAATTAAAGGGAGGATATGTAGACTTTGAATATTATTGTAATAAAATGTGTGAAATGCAAAATTAAAGTAAGGCTTTCTTCACACAAATCCTTTTAATTTTGTGAAACACGTCTTTAATTTTCCACACAAGAAATGGTCTTCTAAAATTTCCAGACCCAAAAATTAATCATAACCGCTTAAAACAGTAGATTAAGTATACCATCCTGAACCAGAACTAAAGTTATTGTTTTGTTCTTGCTACATTACAATCTTCAGGTTGACCAGGCCAGCTTGTGGAGCTGACAGGATTTGGATCAAATCATCCCACTTATTGGTCCGTCTCACGACATTAAAATTGTGATTGATAATTAACAACACCATTAATCTAATCATTTAAAACTAAAGAAACCTACAAAGATGCTAACAGGAACTAAATGTGACTTGGACAAGAAGCCCTAAAGACTATGTTTCAAAAAACAATAGATGATAATGATGTAAGTATGAAAATTAAGCCAATACCAACAGGATGAAACTACTAATAGAACATCGGTCTCCTCTTCATCCTTCCTTGGATTCTTACCATTTTTACGAGAGAGGAGTCTACAGCCAAAGTGGGTGTGATTTGATTGAAATTTGAAATTCAAATCTCAAGAGTGAAAAAACCACTTACATTTGTGGCTGTAGACAGATTTCAAACTGTAGATAATCCTCTCTCAATTTTTGTAGAACACAAACACATGTGCTAGTAATAGCATGCCCTTTTACACATACATCATTTTTTATGGCACGTTGTCATTTTTAACTTGATAATTGTCTAACCCTATGGGCTTGCTGACTGCTGCACCTAGTACAGGACCCATAACACGGCGTGAGAGGTAGCATCAATGCACAACTACATACAACTGCTATTGATCGGGCAGTGCAGCAACCAAAAAAGAAAAAAAATAAAAGATATCACAAGAATTTATAAATTTTTCAAATTGATTTTTGCTTATTGATCTTTTAAATTGTAAAGTTAATAAAGATTTGGTATAATTTTGTTATTTTACAGTGGTTTGTTTATTTTTAAGTTATCTAGCTTCCACTTATAGGCCTAAAACAACAATAAAAAGTAATAAATATGATCAAAATAATATTCATAAATATATTCAGTTTTACAATCATATAATTCTACCCATGCAAGCGAGTAATTACCTTCACCCGAATATTATTGCCTATTTAAATGGAAAAAAAAAAAAAGTCAATTGGATCAGATGGTTAGGAACAAATAATCCCAAAGACATTATGATACATGTAAAGGTTAGTCTAGATTAATCATCAATGAGTCTGGCGTCATATATATACACTCTCCATTAGATACAACAAGCTTGCAGGTCATAATTAAGAAAGAAAAATATTAGAGCATGTTTGGCAGCCACCTGTAATGTAATCATTTCATTTGAGTTTCTCAAGGCATTTGTAGCCATGACAGGATGGTTTCCTAATGACCTCATTCAAATTTATACTGATTTGTTAACTACAATTAGAAATGAAGTCATCTTCAGTTTTTCTATAAAATGAAATGACTTTTATCATCCAGCACAAATGATTGCAAATATGAATGAATTCATTACAAACCATCAAGTTGTGGCTACAAAAGATTTGGAAAACTCAAATGAAATGATTTCATTACACATGGCTGCCAAGCATAGCCTTAATAAATGGCTTTAATTATCCAATTAATGAACTAAATTTTATGAGCTATTCGAGACATATCTGTTAACCATCTAAAAGAAAGCAATCAATTTGCATTTTGTGCTATTAGGATTGTGTGAGAATTAGGCTAAGGTCCAACCAAAAAGTGTTCTGTCAATTGGATAATTTGGTTTGGTAAGTAGCTGTACCAGTTGGTGTCTAGATGGATCGCTTTCTGAGTCTGTATCTCTCTATCTTCTTCTTGTCAGCAGGGGTACTTCTCTCAGACTGGTACTTCTCTGCTTTCTTGACTATCTTCTCAATCACCTCCTTTGAAGCTTTGTTGATTCAATTCTACTTCAATTGCTCTTCGAATTTCATGTGTTCATCCTATTGATTATCTATACTCGTGATGGAACCAAGCCGCCAAAGACTTTCATTGTGGGATGGTATCTGGTTTCTACTACAAGTATCTTTGCCTCTTACCCTAAAACCTTCCTCTTTAATGCATGCCTCGAAGGGTCATCTATGACAAAGGCTATTATGAATGATGGAAATACTCCAATGGAAAGTAGAAAATGGTCCATTCTCATGGCTTCCCCTCAGATGATTATTGTTGACTGCAACTGGAACTAAGAAGTATATAGCAAAGTGATTCAAATTTGCTCTTGAAAGCTTGCCAGATTATCGAGTGATACAGTCAAAATTCTGCCTAACTAGAGTTTGATGAAGCACTTAATTCAGTTGTCCCACTAGTAATTATAGGAGGTATTTTTTCTATTTCTCTCGTGATGGTACTCTACCGCGTTCTTGCACGGCAGCCTTCATAAAGACATCTACATGCTTTAGCTGCCCACTTTTGTTGATAGAGAAAATTCAACCAATGTTTATTGGTTACATATTGGTTTGTGATCTCAAGCAAGCTCTTTTAACTAAAGTAGCGAGTGAAAAGCGTGAAATTCATTAAAAAGAACCTACATCTGGTTATGCATTTTGACTAAAAATATACATATTGCTGCAATCACTAGCTAAAAGTAACGAGTGATTGTAGCTAAAGGTATAAATTTAAAACTAATATTTTATACTATTTTCTTTGACCATCAGTAACACCTGTCCAACATTTCTAAAAGTTGTCAGTTAACAAATAATATTTAAATAGATTACTTTTAAAAGTTATCTAAAATAGATAACAAGATATATAGCCTTATATAAAAAAATTATCTAAAATAGAAAAAGAATTTTTTTAAAGAGGCAAAATAGATAAAATATGCCTAACTGGATGTGAATGCTCTTAGTAAAAAATAATAACTACGAAATTTTATTTGATTCAATAACTGTTATAGTAGAGTATAAAACAATCCAGATGAGATAAAGGTTAATTTTATCCAAGAAAAAGTTTATGTATTGATCAAGTTGGCCTTGACCATGTAAACGGCTTTATACGCTTGGGTAATAAGATTTAGAAAAAAAAAAAAAACATCCCAACAAATGTCCTGTGATGAAAATGCCTCTAATTATAAACTGACATGTGTTGTTTTGAGGGGTAAAAATGACCAAAAAAAATTTGGTTGAAAAAGTAAGTGGTCAAAAACAGACATTAGATTTAAAACATATCATGTGTCAATCAATGGAACGCCTTTAGAGGTCTGTGTCAACACGGACAATCTATAACTCTATTTCAAGATATACACAATATTTAGGGATAAAAGAGTAAATTTATATATAAATTAAAGGATGACAACCAACAGCAAAGGTTTCTTTCAAATGGGTGTGCCAATCAAGTAATAGAGAAGCTCATTTTTGGACGGGGTATGGTGGGTCTAAGTCTTCTTCAAATGGGTTGACATCCTCTGTGATTCACCCCCAAAAGTGAATGGGTCCCACCCCCTTGTGTCTTGCCTCACGGGCATCACACAAGGGGGCTTTGCAGAGGATATTGTGCCTCTTCAAGTGTCTCTACTAGGCATTCGATTCGTCCCCTTCGGTTGATATAAACAATATTTAGGGATTAAAGAGGAAATTTATATGTAAATTAAAGGATGACAACCAACAGCAAAGGTTTCTTTCGAATGGGTGTGCCAATCAAATAATAGAGAAGCTCATGTTCGGACAGGGTATGGGTCTAAGTCTTCTTCAAGTGTCTTTGCTTGGCATTCGATTCATCCCCCTTGGCTGAAGGAATCCTTGTCGTCTTCTCTAATTGATACCAGGGCTAATCCCCTGGCTAGTTTTTGTATATTTCTCTATTTACCAACCAAAAAAAAAAAAAAAAGCAAACCATTTTGCTATGAAAAGTACAGTTGACCCTCTAATATCTAAGCTTCAATAAGCTAATGGTCTTTAATATTAAATACTTTTTCAAGGAACCAACCTGATTCATTAAAGATACCTAAAATCCTCTAATACTAATTAACTAATAAATATTTTAAGATGTTCTAGTACACTATTAATTTTTAGAGTACTATGTCTATTCACAACAAAAACATATATACATATGTTTGCGTTAGAACACCAACATACAGTATAGGAGGGAGGTTATATATCTATATTTAAATGATTTCCTTTCTAATGAAAAATACCTCACAAAATTATTAGTTATTAGAGGGTCAAAAGTAATCTAATAATATGCGAATTCAAATGAGCAAACGAAAATTTAGCACAAAAAAATCATAAGTTCCACTGGCAAAAAAAAAGAAACTTACACAAATCATAAGAACCATTTATTAGTTCTAATTGCATGTAGCGGAGGGATTGTGCTTTCCTTGTTAACATGAAAAGCTACAAATTTTGCTCTGGCTTTTCATAGCATGAACAAAAAGCATAGGCTTTTTTTTTTTTTTTTTTTTTTTTTTTTTTTTTTTTTTTTTTTTTTTTTTTAAATGGGTTTTGATAATTTTCTGTTTTTTGTTTATGCTACAAAAAACCACAGCAAATTTTTTAGGTTTACACTAGTGGTGAGTTGAGCTACTCTAATACCCATCAATTCTTGGGTCGTTGTCCGTCAATTGATGTGTTCCCCTGGCTCTTGGTCTGATATCAAGTGCGACACCGCCCCTGATTGGACACTCAGGAGGGGAATCAAAAACCTCCAAAAAAGTGAATTGATTCCGCCCCCCAAGTGTCCCATCAGGGGGCGTGGCACATACGGCTCTTCTCCCTTTGCTTACCTGTTAGCTCCTCAAGGATGAGGTTTTCAGTTGGTGACGAGACATTAGTCTCCTGTGTTGCGTGATGTGTGACCTGGGTGTGGTCCTACAAAGACAAAGTGAGAGTGGATTGTATCCGCTCCTCTGCTCCTCTCTGCACCCTGTCAAGGGGAGGGCACATCAGCACCGACAAGTGATTTTAACTTTTTGGGAGGGTGCATTTCACTTGTCGGTGCTGATGTGCCCTCCTCCTGACAGGGTACAGAGAGGAGCAGAGGATAAGAGGAGCGGATACAATCCACTCTCAGACAAAGTGGTTTTGCTGGGTCCCCATTTAAGTAAGTGGTAATTTCAAGTTGGGGTTGAAAGACAGCGTGTGGTTAGGGAACAGATGCAATGGAAGGGTTGGGGAGTTCAGTAGATTGAACTAGAATTGGGCTTATATAATTGCACCTTCGGATTGGGTAGATGCTGAAACTAGCGCTATGAACGAGCTGGGCTTTGCCCTGCTCCGCTCCTTCTTATGAGATTTTTGGGTTAGGCTCAGGTTCATTAAGTCTTTGTCAGGCTCAAGAACAGCTAAGCTCACTTAATCCTAGGTTGTAATATCATAAGACCCTTATCAACCCAAATCTTTGAGCCCATAGAAGCCTGATCTAGGGTACATTAACCCATAATCATTACAATTATATTAACCAATTAAATGAAAGTAGCAAAGGCATAGGGAAAGGATTTGTTATTCCCAATGTCTATCCTCCCGTATCTCCACACACAAAAGGTGAGGTGTATAGGGTTACAGCTGTAAAAACAGTTTTCAAATTAAAAAACAGGTTCCCATAAAAATGGGGTTTATAAGGTTAAAACCATAGAAAAGTGTTCAAATGAACATTGCTCCCTATTTAAAAAAAGGCATCAAATTCAAAAACCCATCACGCGTCAGCTGTTGTGTAGGGACACTGGGGGACAAGCAAATTTGGGTGTAGCATATCCTTTCCGAAATGCCATACTACAGGGGAGAAGGAAAGTGACAGAAGGCTTGTGAAAACCTGAGCAAGCTCAGCTCATTGACAGCCCCAATTGAAATAAAGGTGGAAAAGGCATATTGTCCACCAAAGGGCGGTGAAAGGAGAGCCGAATATCAAATTAAAGCACATTGAAAGTATTGGGGTGGAGCCTAATGTACGAGAAGAAGATGCAGGTGAGCAATTCAGCGATAGTTCAGACCAGTCCGAAGGGCCCTGGACTGGTCCAAGGGGGCTCGAATCAATCTATACAAAAAGGGTGGATCAATCCGGCGAGGCTTGGGTCAACACAAGAAGAAATCCAATAACACACTAGATCAATACAACAAAAAATGGCGGATTGATTTGGCAACTTAGATCAAGCTATATGTTTTTGGTGAATCGATCCGGCGGTGATTTTGGCGAAAAATTTTTGGAAAGTCTGTAGGAGAGTGAGACTTTTCTCAAGCTCAACTTATATGATGTATTTAAGCATTATATTGTTGTCTATGATTAATATGAGATAAAAGAGATTGAAAAACTTGTGGTTTGTGAGATATTGAAAGAGAACCCTTGTATTCTTCCAAAGATAATGAAAATTTCTCTATGGTTCCATGGTTTTTCTTCAACTTGGGGTTTTCCACGTAAATCATGTGTTTTGTAGTGTGTTTATGGTTTGATTTATTTTGTTTTATGATTATTATTGTTTTCATCTTGTATGATTGATTGATAGGTTTTTAGCATAATCACCAACAATTGGTATCAGAGCTGAGGTTTGAAAAATTGGATTCGACAAGCCATGGAAGTTACATTTTGAGTGGGAGCACTGGTGCCATAAATGAATGAATCCACAAAGTTTGGAGTTGAGAAGTTTATTGATACAAACTTTGCACTATAAAAGATCTAGATAGAAGATTTCTTGTACCAAAGAAATCTTTATTAACTTCTTAGAGGAAAAGCAAAAAAATTCAAAAAGATGACAAATGAGGATTGGGAGGTGCTCAACAGAAAGGCCCCTAGATACGATTAGATTTTTTATCTTCATCGACTGCTTTCAATATTTTCAAAGAGAAAACCACTAAAGATTTCATGGCGGCCCTTGTAACGATGTATGAGAAGCCATCTGCATCAAATAAGGTATTTTTAATGAAGATGTTATTTCATATAAAGATGGCTGAGAGAGCAACCGTTACAGAACATCTAAACAAGTTCAACACAGTCACAAGTCAATTGACTTCGGCATGCATCAACTTTGATGATGAAATTAAAGTTTTTTTATTATATCTTCTTTGTCAAAGAGTTGGGATGGTCTAGTTATGGCGTTAAGCAATTCTTCGGGTTTAGGCACCCTCAAATTCAATGATGTTGTGAGTATACTACTAAGAGAAAAAGTCTACAGAAAAACATCAGGAGAAGCACTATCAAGTGGGAGTGCACTGAATGTGGAAGGAAGAGGAAGAACTATTGAAAGATGGCAAAACTGTGAAATGTCAAAATCTAAGGGAGTATCAAAGTCAGCAAAGCTAAGAGTAGAATGTTGGAATTATGGAAAGAAAAAACGCCTCATAATGATTGTTAGGTACAAAAGAAGAAAAAGCGAAGCAGTAACAAAGAGAATGAAGTTTCCGCTAACATTGCAAGTGACATTGTTAAAGACACTTTGATTCTTGAACTTAATAAAAAGTTGGAGTCTTGGGTGTTAGATTCTGGTGCGTCCTTTCATGCTACAGCAACCAAAGAATGTCTCAAGAATTATGTGTAAGGGGACTATGAAAAAATCTATCTTGGAGATAACAGAGCTTGTAACATAATTGGATGTTTGGTTAAATCTACCTAATGGAGGTATATCGTTATTGACTAGTGTAAGACATATACCAAGCTTGAAGATGAATTTAATTTCCGTTGGTCAACTCACAAGTTCAGAACACATAACCACTTTCATGGGAGACACATGAAAAGTAACCAAAGGTACCTTAGTGATAGTTCATGGAAAGAAAGAAGGTACATTATATCTGACTTTGAAAAAAGGCTCCATTGATTTAGCTTAAACAGGTATCAACTCAGACACATGGCTCTACAAATTTAAACACATAAGTAAGAAAAGAATAAAGATTCTCCATAACAAAGGCAAGCTTAGAGACTTGAAGGTTTTAGACTTGCAATTTTACAAAGACTGTGTTTTGGGAAAACAGAAGAAAGTCATATTTTCTAAAGTAGGAAGGACGCCAAAGCTTCAAAGGTTAGAACTAGTCCGTAATGATATATGGAGACTAGGTTAGGTATGTTCTCATGGTGTCTCTTATTACTTTGTTACTTTTATTGATGGTGCAATCAGAAAAGTGTGGATTTATTCTTGAAACAAGTCTAACATACTTGACGTGTTTAAGAAATGAAGAGCTTTGGTTGAGAATGAAATAGGGTTGAAGCTTAAGTGTTTAAAATTTGACAATGGAGGAGAATATTGTAGCAAAGAATTCAAGAAGTTTTATGTTTTACGTAGAAGAGAGAAGACAATACCACACACACCGTGTAACGACCCCAAATTTCATAACCTTATTTAGGCATGAAACCAGGCCGCTACTAAACTGGGTCCATAAACTTTCATTATAAATTTTTCACTTTTATCTTTAACCTGTAGGATTACTTAGAAACTTAACCTTAAACTTATCATATGGAGTAGAAAGGAAATAATCACTAACATCATACTCTTTAAGGTGCAACGGAAATAAACCATAACAAATAAACCAATTAACCATATCACAATCTCCCATCATTACAACTCGAATATAAAGCTACAAGTCTCAAAAATCAAACTTTAATCTTAATACATTTTAAAATGAATGTCTAATATGAAATATATAGTCTAGAGAGAACTATAACTAATAAGAAAGAAAAGTATTAGTTGCATGTCTTTCTTCCAACCTCTAAGTACTCCAAATGGCGCACTTGCACTAAACCTCCCCTATAATAAAAATGGTTTGGATGGGTGAGATCCACAACTCATAAGTAGGTACACAAAACCTATTACGAAAACCAAACGGGTAAAACACGAATTTTTCAATATAAAAATACCGAATACATCTCTATCAACAACAACAACAACAACAAACAGCCTTATCTCAACTATTTGAGGTCGGCTATACAAATTCTTATTCTGCCATTCCGCTCTATTTAGGACCATATATGTCGTTAAATTACAAGCTACCATGTCCCCTCCTTACTACCTCCACCCAAGTCAATTTTGGCCTTACTTTAGTCCTAGCACCTTCAACTTGTATTGTCTCACTCTGCCTCACTAGTGCAGTCATTGGTCTTTGTTGCACATGCCCAAACCATCTCAATCGACTTTCCCTCATTTTATCACCTATTGGCGCT